>JAJONR010002394.1:0-37342 GCA_029582245.1 Solanum etuberosum | reverse complement strand
TAATTCTTGAATCTGATTTGAATAAGATTGGCTAGAATTGAAATGAAAAGGTGGTTACAATTGGAATAAGATAGGCTACAAATTAAATAAATTGGAGTAGAATAGGCTAAGATTTAAATGATTTAAGGGAAGATCAAAGAAATGCTATCTGATTAATAAAAACTACATATATTATAATATTTTATATAAACACAACTTAGTTTTAAAAACCTTTATATAAATAAGAAAGTGATTATTTCGAGTTTAACTTTCGATAAATATAATAAATAAAATAATTTAATAATTTTTAGACGAAATCGATAAAAATTTTAAAGCATAAATATGCTTCAAAAATACGTATTTTAATCAAATAGCATTTTCGAAAGGGTTAAAGGTCGGTCAAAATTGGGTGTCAACAGAACTTCTATGTGTTCAGAAGTTATGGTGGTTCTACAATACCTTCGATCTTTAGTTGTTCCACTTCCCATCTTTTCTAGGTATTCAATCTATTAGTCACATACAATAACACCAAGATTGCAGTGGGCTGGTAATTAGTATTTTTCTCAATCTTAATTAGAAGTTTGGGGTTAGATTTCGGGGAATGGAGAACGAATTACCACTGAAAGTAGGAGAAATCCAAATTAATCAAACCCTACAGAAAGAAATATCTCCTTCTAACACTTGGATTAAGATTATGTATGTAGAGATGTTGGTGTATTATGTATTTTATTATTAAAATAAAATATTAAGTGCATAAGTTAGTGAGTATAAATTGTGGTAGAAGATGACTATTGGTTCTTGTAACTTATATGATCATTAGTTCTTGTAACTTATATGACCATTAATTCTTGTCACTCTCATAGTCATTAGTTTCTTGTAACTCATATGACCATTAGTTTCTTGTAACTCATGTAACATCTATCACATTTATCTACCCACATTACTACCCCTCATTCTACCTATTGATTATATGAAAGACTTCTTCACCTATAAATAGTGGTGCTTCTTCCTTTGTGAAGTATGTCAAAAAGATGAGAAGTGTGAAATAATATTGTAGTGTGTAGTAGTGAAAGAGAGAGTTGAGACATAGAAAAATATTCTAAGTCTTCAACTATATTCACTATGTACAAGAGAGTATTTATATGTTGAAGGAAGGTGTTCTTATGTGGAGCTTTGGACTCTTCAACTAATCCGGAGTTGCTTGAGTTGTACATGTTGTTGGGCTGTTGTATCCTGGAGGGGACAAGTAAAGAGTGATACTGTTGGATTTGTGTAGATTATGCCACAGTGGGCTTGAATCTCTTTAAAGAGAGTGAGATATCCGCGCTTCAGCCTAAAGATTTGTTTATACATTTTTGTTCATTTTATTTCAACTGTAATTTATTTTATTTGTGGTATAATACACCAACAGTTTTAAGGAGATTCATGTTTTTGTTACAGTTTGAAAAAGTGCAGATATCAAGATAGGAATCTCAACATAATTCCGCTCAAACGTCGCTCTCTTCAAGAGATGAAAGAGAAGAGGTGTAAGGGTAAAGTATTTTTCTACTTGCTCAATTCAAGCGGAGAAAGGGTAAAAGGAAAAAATATGTTTACCTAATATTTTCATGAATAAAGTGGTACTACTTTTCATGGAAAAAATGTATTTAAATTCTTAAAATAGTGGGGGTTCATGAAATGAGAAAAAAGTCATTGTGAAAAAAATAATGATTTTAGCATCTTTGAGAAATGCTCTAAAAAGAGTATTACAAATGCATATATTGATTGTGGAATAAATCACATGTTGTTTGGCTATAATGAGATTATTTTTTGGCTCTAACATGAGAGTTATAAATAAATTATGAAAGCCATGTTGAGTAGTCATTTAACATGAAATATTTTGGTGAGATAAATTTCAGTCTTGGAATGAAAAAATACCATAAAACATGTGATGGAATTTTCCTTGTTAAGTCACATAATATTAAAAATTTGTGAAGTACAATCTTATTGGTTGTGTGAGTCTTGCAACTCCTTTTGATTCAATTGTGAAAATGGTGAAACAAAGAAAGAAGGAGTTTGCTAGCCTAATAAAAGATACGAGCTAGAAATGTGACTACTTGCACTTTATATGATATTGTGTATAAAGTATAGCATGTACAAGCAAATCAAGTAAATTTACTTGGTACAAATTTGGTGGCTTGTTTTATGAAAAAAATATTATGCTATACTTAAAAAATTTGTTGGTGCAGATGAAAAAACTTGGTGCTATTTGTTGGAGATCAGAAAAGCAAATTGTATTGCTTGCAAACTCTACTATGGAGGTTGAAGTAAAAAAATTAAGCTTCAACTAGTGAAATTTATTTTACTATATCACACACTTTATTTTGAGAAATATTTTTTCTAAAATTGATTAATTGAGATAACATCAATATTATTGGTAAAGTACAATATCGTTATTAAAACGGTAAATTCAGACTCATGAGGAGAAAACCCAATATTGTGAGATCATATTGATCACTGGTATACCATCAATATTAATTGTGTTAAAATCTGTGATAATCTTGCAGATTGATCAAATAAGGCCTTAGCAAGATAAAGAGTCTGAAGCACATCGAGGGGGATGAAATTGAAGCTAAAAAAAATCTAAGTTATATATGCGGATACCCAACCTGGAGACTAGAGATCCTATAACCAGGTTCAATGGGAAGAACGAATCATATGATGAATTGTTGTGAAATGCACTATTCTTAATTTTATTCAATCCCTATGATGTGAGTGCATTTATCCTATAATGATTTGTGGAGGTTGATTCTTGAACTCTTAATGAAATTTTGTATCTCGTATGAGTGGGGTGTCAAAACTATAGGAGCACCCTTAACAGATTTCACTATGTGAGTGTGAAAGTAGGTCGCTTTCTATGAGAATGAGTTTGTTCTCAAAAACACTCATAAAAATCGGGATAGCACAAGGTCGTAATGTGCTAGCTATTAAAGCTAATGTCAACACCTTGATTGTTATGTGTAAGCAACGATACTTTATTTCCCTAAAGCAGTCATAGTTCAAGTCTGAGACCACTACTGACTCTGGAGTAAAGGTTATTGTTTTACTAAGTGAAAGTTCAATGCAGAGCACACCTTCATTATGCATAATAGTCTACCTTCAACTGAATTGTGAAGAACTCTCTTATTTTAATATTAAAATGAGTGGGGGTATGTTGGTGTATTATGCATTTTATTATTAAAATAAAATATTAAGTGCATAAGTTAGTGGGTATAAATTGTGGTAGAAGATGACTATTGGTTCTTGTAACTTATATGATCATTAGTTCTTGTAACTTATATGACCATTACTACCACATTTATCTACCCACATTACTACCCCTCATTCTACCTATTGATTATATGAAAGACTTCTTCACCTATAAATAGTGGTGCTTCTTCCTTTGTGAAGTATGTCAAAAAGATGAGAAGTGTGAAATAATATTGTAGTGTGTAGTAGTGAAAGAGAGAGAGTTGAGACATAGAAAAATATTCTAAGTCTTCAACTATATTCACTATGTACAAGAGAGTATTTATATGTTGAAGGAAAGTGTTCTTATGTGGAGCTTTGGACTCTTCAACTAATCCGGAGTTGCTTGAGTTGTACATGTTGTTGGGCTGTTGTATCCTGGAGGGGACAAGTAAAGAGTGATACTGCTGGATCGATGTAGATTATGCCGCAGTGGGCTTGAATCTCTTTAAAGAGAGCGATATATCTGCCATCAGCCTAAAGATTTGTTTATACATTTTTGTTCATTTTATTTCAACTGTAATTTATTTTATTTGTGGTATAATACACCAACACCTGGAATAAGAGAAAAACTACCAAAATGGATGAATGTATAGGGGTAGTTTCAAATATATACAATAACATAATTAGTTTACAACAAATATAGTCATGTTTTATTTACATAAAAAAAAATCAAAAGTCATAGAAAGTATACACTGACTATATAATATAGCTTGCAAAAAGTCATAGAAAGTATACACTGACTATACAATATATCTTACCTATATACGAGTTGTATACTAATTATACATTCAGATATACTCAAAAATCTGAATATAGCTTATCTAAACATGAATTATACACTGATTATACATGAAGTATACACTGACTATACATGAAGTATACACTGACTATTTAATCCTGATCAACTTAAAATCACCTCTAAACAATTTCAAAATTTTGATATGAAATCCTCTCAATGTTTCGAGTTTTTTTTTTTATATATAATTCGCTCGAAATGATTCACGTTTTTGATAAGTCAAATTTCAATTTATTTTTAAAAAGAAGAAGTCGAAGAAGATGAAGAAGAATGAGGAAGTAGAGGAAGATAATTCTGTAAAATCACCTCTAAACATTCTCAAAATTTAGATATGAATCTCAATTTTTTTAGTCTTTCGATATATAATTTGCTCAAAATAATTCACGACTTCGGTACTTCAAATTTAAGAAGAAGAAGGAGGAGGAGGAGGAGGAGGAGGAAAGGAAGCCATTAATAGCGGAAGAAGAAGAAGTTTGGCTAATTTCAGTAATTTTGAAAATTGGACTAATTTTTTGGTAAAACAAAGGGCTGAATGGCCACTTAGCATAATTTTCCCTAAAATAGTTAAACCACTTCGTGAAAATATAAATATAGCCAATGAAATAATAAAAGATCTTTTCTTCTCTTTGAATATATATACTATCCGAGTATTCAAGTCTTAAGGTGATGAAAAGCTCCAGTAAAACGAAGAATTAATCGAAAAATATATTAATACTTAAAATCAAATCTTTGTGTTTTAGAATTGAAAAAATACTACAATTGGCCTTCGGATAATCTACTCTTAACAATTTAGTGTATGCACTCGAAAATACGGATATTACCGAATGATCATGGGTAAGCTTATTGAGATAGTTCACACGGTTAATTTACCTAGTACATATGTAAAAAGGGAATCCTTCATAGGAGGAATCCCCTTTTTACTCACTCTAAATTTACTCAACCTACACTCAAAACAAAAATCTCGTCTTCACCGCTTCATCCTCAACATACCTCAACATCCGTTTTATCAATTCCTTTTGAACCCTCACGCCCTCCTTTTTCCTTCCGTAGGAAATACCTATGACCTATACTATTCTCAAGCCATGTCTTTGAAGTTGTACACCATGCAAGTCCGAAATCATACAACATATTGCCCTTCTGATTTCTCTTGCCCTACAATTGAAGTTGTTTAACACAAATCGTCTGAAATTCCTATGAACTCTCAGGTATTTTGATTTGTCAACTTGATCTTTTGATTCCGACAATTTTTGCGCCCTGTCTAAGGAACAATACAAAATGCCAGTGCAAATTCCTAATAAATATCCAGACTCCTCCCTAATCTCCCCTTTTTCTTTCCAACAACTTCCCTTAAACAAATGTTTCAGAGACAATAATAGAAGCCTGATCACAAATGATGAAAATCCCAAATAAAAAACCAAAATAAGTTTGGTATTGATCACTTTCTTAGAACAATATCCTTTAAGAAAACCTCATCGTTTGAATTATTATCCTATGAACAGATCTTATTAACCATATTGAAATCATGTGATGGTCGTATGTCCTATAGTTGATGCACATGGAGATGGAGCTGAAGCTGGAGCTGGAGACTAACCCGCCTGTTTCAAAGAAAGGTATAGAAGCCGGGTCACAAATGATTGTAATCCTTGATTAAATTTTTTTTAAAAAAAATTTGGTTATGAAAACTAGGATAATGAAAGTAGTGATGTGAAACTTAACTGTTCAAAAAGGGGTAAATATAACCTCAAAATTAGATGATAGAGACAAATATAACCAAAAAGTATAATGAAGAACAAATATAATCTTTTTCTAGAATACAAGGATAAATATAACCTTTATTATATTTTTATTTATATATCAAATACAAGAAAATAAGTAAAATACAATTAAAAAGATTTTCCAAAATTATATTCCATAAACATCTTCAAAAAAAAAAAAAAAACGTTTTAAGGAAAATGTGGCAAAAGGGCAAAGAGCAGTTGGTCAATTAAGCAGGCTTCGAGAAAAAGCAAAGGACTCCTCCATAATCCGCACCTCACCGCCTTACTCCACTCCACAGCCTCAATATAACTTTTCCTCTCTTCCGCCGCCATTATAGCAGGAGCAAAATGTTCAAGAAGGCAGTGGACGCCAAGTCTCACCAGCGACTTTCTGGCGCCGACCGGAAGAAGCTCCGTCGCACTATCAGAGACCGTTTCTCCAATGCCTCTGATGCTCTTCTCGACCTTATACTTCCTCCCAAAGTACCCCTTTTTTCTTCAATTGTTTCGCTACATTATTCCTCATTTTAAACTTTTTGTTTTGATTGAATTGCACTTAACAAAGTGTACTCTGTGGAGTTGCTTACCTTTATCCTTGTGTATTGATGGGATCATACAGGCGGAGTTAGCTGTTTCGAAATACCCAAATCGGGTACTCGTTTATGGCCTGGAGGGCGAATGCCCCATGTTCTTTGACGTAGATGGGCGAGGTCGTGATATTTTCCCTACAGGTACCATATATCTTACTTATTCCCAACTATTGTTGGTCTGTTCGATAACCTTATCACTCGGTTACAACCAATTCTCAACCTTTAGATGGCCTACTTGTTGAGGCATGAGAGTAAAACTTAAGAGCTACTACCTGTTGTTTTTATTAGTGGATGTTGTTTCTTGTATTTTCATTTCTTTTCTCTTGATAAGTAAGTGATTTGCGATAGTTAATCCAAGCTTTATTGATATTATTTAGAGTTTAGAGTTAGATAACCAAACTATTTTATTGATAAATGTAACCGTTACAACTTTAATATGATAAAAACATAGATGAAACTAAGGGCATCGGGATAACAAATGGGGATAATCCTAAACTTCAAGCACTTCTATGGCGTTTATTTGAAGAATTCTGACATAATGAACCTGCAAAAAAAGAAAGACAAAAAATAAATTCTTCAAAAAGTAAAACATATATATAAATATAGAAAATGCAGTTTTTTCTATATAATGATATAGGAGGTAGCTTGCTTCCAAGACGGCCAGACCGCGAGGAATCAAGAGATCTTTGCCGGTATTGACTTGGATCTCGGGTGATGGAATAAGGCGGCCAGGAGTAGACAATTATTGACACTAAACATATAAAGGATAGAGGGAAAGAATTTGGCATGTGAGCAATTAATTTAATGCAACAAAGTAAATGGCAAAACATAACATATGATAAACATGGCAAAAGAAAACTCAAGCATATAAGGCAGTTAAAGTAGAGGATATAATCATGGAGCTACAAATCTAAAAATCTAAGGAAACAAAATAAAGGGAAATAGGAAAGGGATTAAACATGGAATAAGTAAATAAATAAATAAACAAATAAAGCCACACACACAAAGAAAAAGACGACCCCACACAAAACACGTTATGGTTAAAGCCTAAATTCTCTAACGGATTCGCCATGTTGCCGCGCTCAATTTTTCAACGGGATTCAACAGTACTCATGGTATTGTTTACTCCTTTGTTTGGTAGGATTTTCAGCCTACGTTATTGGTTGAAGTTATACACCTACTCAGTATTTTATGGTGTATAACTTTTTTTTTTATAAGGATATAGTTGTATTCATCAGCATTAAGGACATGCTAGAGACCTCCAAAAATTGAGTTACATCATTTCAAACAACAATAAACATCTACTAGATTACATGTTTCCCATAAAATCTATAATTTGTGCTTTCTATTCTATTCCTTCTTCACACCAACAATAAAAGGTTGTCATACACAACAATTTGACCTTCTCAAAAGGATTAGCCTTGTTTTCGAAGCCCCTACTGTTTCTCTCCTTCCATATGGACCACCATATACATGATGGTCTTATACTCCACCATTTTTTCTGAGTTTTACTTCCCCCTTCTAATTCAACAACTGTGTAAGTCTGCTGTGTATAACTAATACATAGCAAATTATGGTATTACCAATACAACAATTTAAGGGCTATTATTACATGGATAATCATGGCTAAAGGCAAAATTGTTATTAATACACCAAATCAAATAGTGGAAATATCATAGCAAAACTAATTCCAACATTACTAATACATTCTATTCAGTATTATTCTTATGCACTCTACCAAACGACCCTTTAATGAGATGATCTATAATCACGCATAATCTAATGTTGGTTTTAGACTACTAGTTTCAAAAGCATTTCTTTCGTAAACTCCGTGCCCGATAGAGTAACACAATATGATGGATGCAAATGATTCATATAAGTGATTTGCTGACTAGTTGTGATCAATTGTTGTTGCACTTAATCTCATTCTGGTGTTTGCTGACATTTTTGGTGTATTAGAAACATTTGTATGTTAGTCTATGGGTAAGTGTTAGATTTTGAGAGCCTTTACTTTGAGACACCCTATTATCTCTTAGAAGACATCTTATTTTATTGTTGGGATCAAATTAGCTGGAATATAGTGGACTAACAGTATAGCAGACCCTAACCAGTTTGGTTTGAGTTGTAGTTTATTGATTAACTGTATTGTGTTTGCTTTTTGCCGAGGGAGAGTGCCTTTGATTTTTTCAATTTTGAGTTTTAGTTTTATGAAGCAGTGATTTGGTACTCTCCCTTTTGTAGTATGTTGGATGCTTATAACTAGCTGGTGATTTGACATTTTCAAAAATTTTAAGTAGGAAGGGCCTGTTAGGCATGTTTTCTATGCAGTAACTATGTGATTGATTGCTTCTTTGACAAGACAGAATTTTGTAAATTACCATTTTCCTTAATTAGATGTGCTTTTCATTTTTGTTCTTCTCCCTTCTGTGTGGTGAGTACAGTTTATGCTCTGTGGAGAGTCCCAGAACTTTTGCCTGCTTTTGTGCTGAAAGGGGGTGAAGTTTCTCGTTTTATGCTCGGAGGGGCAGATTTAATGTTCCCTGGTATCAGTATACCTACTGAAGGGTTTCCCTCATTTTCTTCTGGGGAGCCATGGGCAGTGAAGGTTCCTGGAAATCCTGCCGCAATAGCTGTAAGCTTATGGGACCTCAAGGTTTTATCTCTTAATTTAGATGACTAATCAATTTGAACTATGCTGATTTTTTTTCCCTCAGGTGGGGACAACTACCATGAGTAGTACAGAAGCCTTAAAAGCTGGTCTACGTGGAAAGGCCTTAAAAATATGTCATTACTATCGAGACACCCTTTGGTAGGAACTAAGGAGCCGTTTGGACATAAATTTTGTTTTTTCAGAACATTGTTTGGTTATGGAATGTAATGAGTTTTTGAAATGAGCTTTTATAAAACTTGTGTAACTTCTTTTCAAGTCAAATGTGTGTCCAAATACAACATCAACTTCCTAATACCATTTTCCGACATCAACTTCATAAACTATTTTTTTTCAAATTTCAACTAATCTAATGCCATGTCCAAAGGCCTACTAAGAAAGTTAATGACGTTAGTTTAATCTGTACAACTTGTAGATGTCATCTTTTTCTGTATTTTTGGTCAGGGAATCTGCTGAAAATTGTCATGTACCAAATGCTGGTTTTCTAGAAGACGTCGTGTTTGAAGATCCTGCTCTGTCCTTGAGTGGTAGGGCATCTGATTCAAGTGAAGTTGATCCTTCAGTTGACCCAGGAAATATGATTAGCAATGAAGACATGGGAGAAGTGATTGATGCTGATACAGCTTCATCAAGTGTTGGTCAGCCTTCTACTACACAGAATGATGGAGCAGATGAAATTACTGTGCAGCTTACTAATGATCTAAGTGAGTTGAAGGTTGCAGAAACTTATGTAGATGAATCAAATACTGAGGGACAACATTCCTTGTGTGTTGAAGAGGTAGATGCACTCTTGGACAAGTGCCTTCTACAAGCATTACATACGACAATTAAAGAGAAAGACCTGCCCATCCCTGGAAGTACATTTTGGTACGATAGCTACCAAACTTTTATTGAAATCTACCTATCTGATACTAAAATAATTTGGTTTCATGTAATAAAATTAAAGAAAAAAGAGAATTTATTTTTTCAGGCAGTGAACTCAGAGTGATGCATTTCATTCTTCACCAGTACGTACTAAATGTATTTACTTTGCGGATTTTTCAGCATCTAAATTTCAAAAGAGTCTTTCTAATATTTCCAGTATTCTTGTCAATGGAAAAGCTTACAGTTATATGTTTGATGCAGATTCTTTTTTTCTATCAATACAATAAATGATTATTTATTTATTTTGAAACTGGTAATGTTGTATTCCTCAGCATTATTCTTTTAGGCGTATTAAACTTAACCATTGGACAGTATGCCTGATGTTATATTGAAGTGAGCTTGTGCAGAAAAAATGGAGATAACACTATTAGAATAAGGCTTCCATTGACTACTCCCTTAGTTCCATTTTATGTGACACTTTTTTCTTGTTAGTATGTTCCAAAAAAATTGCACCTTTCTATACTTGGAAACAGTAACTTGAAACTTACAATTTTAGCCTTAATGACATGTTTTTATAGCGCCTCAAAATGTCATAGCATGTTTAAGACCACAAGTTTCAAAAGTCTCCTTTCTTTCTTGAACTCCATGCCCAGTTAAACAGTGCTAGATAAAATGAAACGAAGGAAGTACTAATGCCGAAAAAGCATAGAGAACACCACTAGGATTTGCGAGGCATCTGCGTAATAGAACTCTAGACATATCTCTGCATCAAGATCTTGATCTTGAGAGAACACTAGTCGAGAAAAGCTACCAGTACATCCACTAGGCAATGTTCACTCTTCATGGCTGTTGTCGTGAAGAAACCAGAAGGTGGCCTAATAAATTAATACCTCCGCTTCTTGAATTTCTTTCTTGAGGTTCTCTTTATGTTCCGTGCAACTATCTGTGACTTGTTGTGTTCCTTACTTAGATACTTACCAATGGCTTCATTTTGCTGGTGTAGGTCAAGTCACGTGCTACCTTGCAGGCCTCCAGGCATAACACTCGACATAAAGAAGTCATCTCACAAGAAATTGTCCAAGTGGCTACAGGCTAAAGCTTCTGGTGGATTGGTAGCTTTCTACAGTTAATACGAAAGATGGAATTTTGATTTTTTTTCAAAACTGTTGCATACAGTTGAAAAGTTGCTATTGCATTACATGGATGATTTGGTTGAATTCATTTAGACAGTTACATCTACACATCATAAGAGATGCAGCAAGTTGTTTTTGCGGTGTAGCCATATATTTGTGTGCACATAGTTGTATATATTGTGCTCTTCATGCTTAGTTAAGGATGACACTGATATTGCCACTTTCCATGACATTGATGACTGGTGTAGTAGCACTCTTCATGGTTAGCTGCACTTCTGCTTAACTTCTCGTCAAATGCAGAGACTTATTAGTAGGTAGAGACTGTTCTTTTGCTGAAACGAACAAGTATCTGTAGAAACTTCCATCCTCTTTTTTTCCCACTGAAGTTGGGAGAGTGTGAAGAAAGATGTTAGTAAGAACTTTCATCTTCTATTTGATGGTGGCAGGTGCAAAATATTGAAGATAGTGCTGCGGCAACAGAAAGTAGGCAAGAGATTGTTGAAAATTTTCTATGGCAAAAAATATCACCGCCGTTGCAAGAATATGGAATAGTGTATTTTGCATTTGCCTTCATACCTTTCTTGTTGACACTATTTCTGCATTTTGCTTTTTGATATGGCATCTGTCTTGTGAAGGTTTTCTTGCATGGAAGCCACATGTCAGGGTCTTATATATTCATTATTTTCATCCCAAAAGCTAGTTCTCAGGCTTAAGTTCTCTGTGTCGATAAGTATGCGAGAAATTTGTTTCATGACTTGATGGCAAAATGTGTCCCCATTTCTTCCTTTGATGCATCTTGCATCCATATTGTTTCTGATTTTACCTTCGCATGGTGTTTCATATTATCTAATTGTTTTTTCCAAACTTACCATTGGCATGTACAGATCTCAGTGAAAGAAGATAAACATAAGAAAGAGGTGATTCTGTTCTCTGTTAATCGAAATCATCCAGATTACATGTCCTACAAGCCAGAAAAGAAAAAAGTGGACAACACCGGGCCTTCAACAAATAATGTTTCTTCTGAAGAACGGGTACAGAAGTCACTGGAAGTTTCTGAAATTTATAAACCAAGTGTCCATGTAAATCCTATTTTTGCTTCTGTTGGTGCTGAAACTAGTAGACTTTACACTGCATCTGAAGCCTCTGAAATAGTGTTCCAGTACGTTGAGAAAGAAAATCTTGTCAAGCCATCGAATAAGTCCACTGTGACGTTAGATGCAACTCTATGTGATGCTTTATTTAAGGGAGCCATAAAAAAGGGATCAACTTATCCAACTGAAATTCATAAGAAGGATTTGGGGCAAACATTTATTGGTAGGATGCAAGCACATCATTGTGTGACTAGAGGAAACGATACAGTTGTTCGCAAAGGAGCCTTGAAGCCAATCCAGATAATGACAGAGCGGAGGCAAGGAAACAAGAAAGTGACTAAACTTTCTGGAATGGAGTCATTTCTGTTGGATGCAGAGACTTTGGCTTCAGAGTTGCAGAAGAAGTGTGCCTGTAGCACTACTGTGGCAGAACTTCCAGGTCTGTTTTGATACTCTAACAGCTGTATATGACCCTCTTTTAGATTATTCAGTAGTTATTGTATGGTGGCTCTCGAATGTGCTTTATGATGTCTTCTTTGACCTCCGTTGGTTTACACTTCATAGCACCAGTGACAACTATCTTCATTAGTTTTCTATGAATCTCATGGTGTGGCTTGCATTGCTTATTTTCTGCTCAGCTGTTCAGATTTAGCCTTGAACCTACAGGAATCTGCACTTGCTTAGAGGCTTTTTGAGAACTATTAAAAGATGCATCGTGTCACTCTTTTGATGACGATGAGCCATTACAACATTCTATGCTTATATATTCGCTCAAGTGCTGTCTTTCAATTTCTCGCTTACATGTATGTTGTCATAGTTAAAGGAGATGGTACTGTCTCATTTGAGACCATAGGAAGAGGATATCTTTTAGCAGAGATAGGAATCATTCCTGTTAAAAAGGGATAACACTTGTCTTTTGGCATCAATATGTGTGTGTAGTTTTTTGTTTCAATATGTTAGTATAAACCTTTCAATATGTTAGTGTGTATAAACCAAGTGTTGTAGTCTTTGCTTAATTACCAGGACTATTTCCATGGTGAACTCATGGAAATAGGTTGTTCTGAAGGAGTTTAGCGCTCGAGTGTCAATTCGTCAGAAAATAGGGCTTGATAATTCAATAATTTATACTCTTATATTTTTTCTGATGTGGAGTTTAATACTATGCACGGGTAAAGTGAAAGACATGCCGAAGCAATTTCTATCATCCGCTGAAATTTTCTGCTGTGTAGTGCTAGAAATACATGTGAGATAATAGTTGATTCAAACTGATTTGTGATTGGATGCATAATTATTCGTTCACTTAATGACGTGAAATATTTGTGTGCTTTTGGTATCTGTATGTTTTTCTGATTTGTTATACAAATATTTGCATATGAACTTGGCTGTCGGTACATTCACTTTTAAGGGGAGATATATCATCGGTATGTAACTTCTTAATTGTAGGTAAAAAAGGTGAAGAAGTTTTGGTTCAAGGAGGAGTTATTGATGATCTTGCAAGATACCTTGTTGAACAGTATGGTGTCCCAAAAAGATATATCGAAGTGCTTGATAAAACAAAGCGGTGAGTGTCAAGGTTATATTCCTATTTACTGTTCAAGTTTATGTCAAGGTTACATAAACTTGAGTTATTGGTCTTGATAAAAAATAAATGAACTTGTTTTTATTGTTATCTTTAGGTAAGAAAATCGAAAAACTTGCAAGGCTGTAATGAAGTTTGATGATCTGCTAGCGCTGTTAGATGTAAAACATACAAATGAGAAGTTGAAATGAAAATAAAGTTCATGTTTGATCGATCTTTCAGATACAACTGTAGGTATGGAAACATCCATTATTTTATTTATTGTACTGGTTTATTGGCATGCTCTTTGAACATGTGCCCCGTGATAATCACAGTATATAGCATCAAGAAAATCACATATACTAATTAAATGATATTTTGCTCTTTTTTAAAAAATAAAATAAAATGTTCTGTTTAAAATTTAAATGTTAGCTGGAATGTGAGGTCAATCAAGAACTAATATCTTTCATTCTTGTTAAATTATCTTGAGATTAGATAACACAAACCTAAACGGAAGGAAATTAAAAGGTTGGAATGGCAAGGATCTGTTCCGTTTCATAAGCAGGGACTCACAAAAAATTATAAACGACTATTTGAGGAAAGACAAGAGGAAGTGGGAACCTAAGTCAAGAGCCCACCTTAAATTTATAACATCTTCTACCCTCTAAATCAAAGATATACTCACTATCAACAAAACATACTATATTATAGTTAAAACCCAATACACTACTACCGTTGTAACTCATAAGATACTCTCCATTCCAATTTATGTGGCATTTTTTGGATTTTGAGATTCAAATAACTTTATTTTTTGCCATAATAATTTCATATATCTTTGAATATTTTCAATTGTCAATTGTAGTACTTATAGTATTACTTTTATGTAGTTTTCAAATATATAATTTTTATTTTAAAAAAATTGAAAATTCATGTCCAAATTACTGTCAAATTAAAACTGTTTTAACTCTTGAAATTCGAATTGTCCACATTTAAATGGTCTTTGAATGCAGTTCGCGGATGTTGAGTACAAGGTGAAGATTAGCGTAACTTCGGGAGAAGGGGTGCCTCCTCACAAAGGGGGTTGCAGTGACCGCAAATTGTTGTGTGAATGAATCAATATCTATACATAAGCCGGAAAGGATTTGGAATGGAATAATATCGATTCATGCAGAAGAAAAGGTTCTCTATTGATTCAAACACTGTACCTATGGGATAGGGATCGAGGAAGGGGAAGATAATGCTGTCATAATCGACATATTTTACGTACGCATTGAAAAGAAACAGAGAACAATTATGTTTGATTCTTATACATAAAATGTCAGAAATATGAAACCAAAAATCAGACGCAGTTGCATACCTAAAAGTTTTTTTTGTATAGTATGGATACAGTTGGACAATTATATGAATTACAAGACCATGCATACATGTGCAACGCATGTGTGGTAAATCTAGCATCGTGAAGAACTTGGTGTTTACAGGAATGCTTGCTCTCTTGTGTGTGTGTGTATGAGGGGGGGTTTGTGGTAGTGGTGAGCCAGAATTTGTAAAAGGTTCAAAATATAAAAAAATAAATAGATGAAGAAGATAAAGGAATTAAATCAGGTAATTTTTCGTTCGAAGCCCCTTATCCTTGCCCGGCTCCGATCCACCCACAAGCTGTAAATTTTTTTATTGGCATGCTCTTTGAACATGTGCCCCGTGATAATCACAGTATATAGCATCAAGAAAATCACATATACTAATTAAATGATATTTTGCTCTTTTTTAAAATAAAATAAAAAATAGTTCTGTTTAAAATTTAAATGTTAGCTGGAATGTGAGGTCAATCAAGAACTAATATCTTTCATTCTTGTTAAGTTATCTTGAGATTAGATAACACAAACCTAAACGGAAGGAAATTAAAAGGTTGGAATGGCAAGGATCTGTTCCGTTTCATAAGCAGGGACTCACAAAAAATTATAAACGACTATTTGAGGAAAGACAAGAGGAAGTGGGAACCTAAGTCAAGAGCCCACCTTAAATTTATAACATCTTCTACCCTCTAAATCAAAGATATACTCACTATCAACAAAACATACTATATTATAGTTAAAACCCAATACACTACTACCGTTGTAACTCATAAGATACTCTCCATTCCAATTTATGTGGCATTTTTTGGATTTTGAGATTCAAATAACTTTATTTTTTGCCATAATAATTTCATATATCTTTGAATATTTTCAATTGTCAATTGTAGTACTTATAGTATTACTTTTATGTAGTTTTCAAATATATAAATTTTATTTTAAAAAAATTGAAAATTCATGTCCAAATTACTGTCAAATTTTATTATTGTTTTTGTATATACATTGAGTTATTATCTACTGTTTTAAAAGCTTTCTTTATACTGCACCTTTATTGTTGCTTTTATATTGAATTGAGTTGAGTTGAGATGAGGTGAGTATGTTCTTCCTTTTTACCAGTTCAAACTTATGTCTGTGCTTTAGAGTTCCCCTTGCATGCTCGTACATTCAATGTACTGACGCCATTTGACCTGCATCTTTCATGATGCAGATACAGGTAATCAGGGTCATCAACAGGCGTTCTGTTGATACCACGTGCAGTTCCAGACTTGCTTTGGTGAGCCTCCTTGCTTCCGGAGGATTTCCCATTTATCTTTCAGTTTTGTTAGGATATCGTGGGTCTTGTCCCGACTTCCATCGCAGTATTTTAGAGGCTTCATAAACAGTATTAGTTGATGAGTCTTTTTCTCATTTCCTTTGTTGATGTTTTAAAGACTGTGAGTTGAACACTTATGTTCATATGAGTATATTGAGTTAAATTATTTGAATTACAATATCCTTATGAGTTGAGTTTTTTTTTGAGATTTCTATTTCAATTGAGTAAGTCTTCCGTTGAGTAATGAGCCAGGCCAAGGGTTCGCTTGAGGACCAACAATGGTTCTCGAGTGTCGGCCACGCCCAGGATGTAGGCTCGGGGCGTGACAAGTATAAGGAGGTTAGGTTGGTGTTTTTACTTTCTTTTTTTTTGGAAAAACTACATAATTAGAGTTTTCACTACCATATATGTTATTATTACCTATACTTTCAAAATATTAGGTATCTCATCACTAATAAAGAGTTTTCTATCATATATTGAGAAAAATAACTTAGATACATGTATTTTGGCTATCAGATACACAAAATAGGGAGGGAAGCGAGCGAGATTGGGACGAGAGGCGAGCGAGATTCGTATGTATCCCAGATACATGCGAATCACACTCGATACACACTAGATACATGTATATGTATGTATCTGGGATATCAGATACATGGGAGAGTGGCGAGCGAGATTCGCTATGTATTCCAGATACATGTGAATCCACTTGAATACAATGTATCTAGAACAAATTACACCTAATTTTGACCTCATGTATCTGAGAAACATGTATCTAAACTTATTTGGAGGCACCAAAATATGGTAAGAGACGTAATATTGCAAACTAGAGTTTATCTAAATAATTAACTCCTTAAATAATGAGATTTATGTCAGTTACCCTACTTTTTTCCTAACATAATTTATTTTGGTAGAAGAAATAAAAATAGAGTTCTAATTAAATACAAAGTCTGAATTTCAGTGTTTATATAAGATCGAATGCTAATTCTCTTTGTGCTCAACATTGTTTTTTTAAATTATCTAATTTTATGTTTCTTCCAAATCCCCTGGTGGTAGCTTTGGGAGAAGATTAATAATTTAAGATGAATAATCTATGTTAGATTCATTATTGAAAATTTATTCTAACTATTTTTCTTTTTATGTAGTTTTTTATGCTCCAAAAAATTGCTGGAATCTATAATTGAAATTAATGATTGAATAAACTTTATGATGAAGATCAGAGATATTATAGTTTGTTGGTCTTTAAGTTGACGAATAATAACAAGAGGCTTGTAGGACACTCCACATCCTTTATATGACTGACAACCTCCGTCATGAGTAGATTGTTGGGTTTGTGTTTCCAGGTATGTTTATTGACTCGGCCTCTTACCTTGTGTATCCTAATTCTTCATTTCTATGGTATATTTCATGACGTTATATATCTTGATTAGTTACTTGTATTGTACTTTCCTTTTTTACCTATTGTTTATGCTTGCATTGTCTTTGGATCTCAATCGGCCGATACCTACTGAGTACCGCTTGTTGGTACTCATATTATACTTTTGCATCTTGCAGATCATAGTATGAGTTCTTGTCGTTGATTTGGATCTCATGCAAAATAATATTTGGGTTCAGAGTCAATTTCGGAATGTCCGACACGAGTCTCACATTTCTATTTTAACTTTATCAAAAGGTCCTAATCGACTAATTGAGCTTGTGTCCCATTTAAAATTTGATGCTCGGAAAGTCCAAATGACAACATGTAATAAAATCACAAAAACACCATTAATAGAGCTTGGCAGCCCTTTCGGGGGGAGAATTATCTCGACACAATGTTTCCCGCACTTCTCCGATCATTCCAACATGAAGCCACGTCAAAACCCAAACCAATGCAACTAAAATCACCTTAATCGAAGTTTCCTAGCCAGATATATTGAACTTGGAATATAGGGAAGAAGGTTGATTCACGTCTGGTCTATAATTGAAAAAACCAGTCAACAGACTTTCGCGAAAGCAGCACAAGGCTTGCGAACGCGGTGGGTCATCTATTTGACCCTCTCAAATACGGTCGAGGGTCCATGATCGCGAAGACCAAAACCCTCAAGGCTTCACGAACAGAGCAAGAGTCACACACACGTGGAGACCAGCACCTCAGGCCTTCGTGAACACAGTCTTATGCCCGCGAACGCGGAGGCCAATCCCATTGGCTACCATGATCGCTGTCCAAGGCGTGGGAACGCAAAGAAGAACCTAGGGTGCCCAACTTAAAATTCCCGACAGGGTGCCCCGCAGTGGCGAATCTAGAATTTTAAGGTCATGGGTGCTCTCTTTGCTACAATGGCGGCGACGAAATTTTCTCTATGAGACTTCAAATATATATATTACCTAGCTCTAGCCCCGCTTAGCTACCAATCAAAAAAAATGTAAGTGTGTATATTTAACACTCATCATTAGAAAAACAATCATATTTGAACATGATAGCAAAAACAACCTATATGAAAACCTACGATAAATACTATTTTGAATAAAGGAAAATTTTATTTTGAATAAACTCTATTTTAGAGAATATAGCAAAACGCGAGTGAAAGAGAAAAAATACAATCAACCTAGGGAGTAAGGGAGAAAAAATAAAAGAAAATCTAAGTGAATACAATACTCCCTCGTCTCATATTAGATGGACACTTTCTATTGTACATGGAACTTAAGAAATTATTAATAAATTGATCAATTTTACTTATTTGCCCTTTGTTCATATTAATTAGCCTCTTGAAAAAAGAAACTTTAGATCTTCAAAATTTGTTTAAACTTCCAAAGGTCATATCAATTGTAGGGGTAAAATAGAAAAAAAAAATTAATTCTATCCTAATTTAACAACTGACAAGTTATATGAGATAAATATTTTTAATAAGATGTTCATCTAATATAGGACAGAGGAAGTAATAAATAAGGAGAGAAGAATTAATTTTTAAAATTAAAAAAATGTGTTGATTGAGAATCAAACCCACACAAAAGTAATAAATAAGAAGGGGAGAAGAGTTGGTTTTTAAAATTTAAAAAATGTGTTGGGTATCGAACCCAGACGGGCGCAAAAGCTCACTATTGACATTAAGCACCCACACAGACGGCCACTGCACCGATCAAACTACTTATCATGTGGTTGCTCGTTGTTTAATTACATACCATTCCTCTTAATTTGTATGTAAATATACATAATTTGATACAAGGTTAATGGGTGCTCGAGCACTAGGAACTTCCCATGTGGATTTGTTCCTGGTGCTCGAAATTCGTTCGGAACTCTGTCCACGCAAATGAAATATGCTGTCCCATAAAATTCGGCATTCTGAACTCAACGGAAGTGTCGAAACTTCAATCTGAGGTCATCTCGATGAAAAGTGGATTCCACGCTCAAGCTCCATTTGAAGCCAAATTCCACAAGTGAGCTTGGAATGAGTCCGGAAGCCCCAGAATTCGCATGAAAGATCAGTCTATACCAAACTTGGTATTTCAGAGCTAACGAAACCATCAAAATGTCATTCTAAGTTCTTCTTTCTGGAGTTTTGATCGAAATCGACCGGTCAAACTCTAAAAGCTCCAAACATGGAAACTTGCACAAAACTCAAACAAACGACCCGACCACCAAACTATCAGTTCCAACAAGTCAAAAATAATTTGAGATCGCTACAAAAAATCTCTAAGCACTGAAATGATCAGAAAACGAAGGAAATAACTTGGAGGGTCATTACAACTATTTTTGCTACAAGACCATCTATGTTATTTTTGTATGTTACTGGATGAACACCTACAACGAGTAATAGATATTCATGCCAACAAACAAGATAATAAACTACCACCTGATATTGACTAAAAAACTTAAGAAATTTGAAGAGTTTGTCAAGCACCTCTCAATCTTACTAATTTTTTTTTTTTTTTATAGAAATTAAAATATTTAGATGTTTTATTATAGTTAAAATCCCTAATCAAAATGTTGATGGAAACTATTTAAAAAAAAAGTTATATACTTTAACATAGATATATGCGCATAGCGCGTACACTAAAATAATATTATGAAACAGGTGAAAATTATTTACTCCTCAATCTTTGGTTTAAAAATCAAACTCACACTCAACTTTGAAAACTAGTCATTATCCCCCTTTTATCCTATGAAAAAAAATCTCTTTTATCTTTTCCATTTTAGTTCTCCATTTATGTCACATCTTTTTATATTATATAATATTTTTATATTTTTTGTTCCGTATTTATAGATTTTTATTTAAGTTTTTAACATTTCTTTTATAAGTTAATTTGTTGCAAAATCTAATATTTTTTTTTTATGATTGTTATTCTAATATTACTAGTGTACGTGACTGTTCCATACACGAATTGTTTCAAAGAAAAATATTTTTTTTGATAACTAACAAGATTGTATTAATCACGAAGTCTACCAATTACATAACCAATAGCTAAGCCATGACAAAACTTGCTATTCTAAAAATAAAATAAAGACAGTGAAACAGAGGAAAACTAAGCTAGCAAGCTAAAAGACAAATTGATGGATATCTTGCATAGTTTTCTGGTTTGCCTAACACAGCAAATATAAGCGATCTCCATGGCAATAGATTATCAAGTTGTCACGATCTGACTTCCCGAGTCATGATGGCACTACTAAAATCCAACAGTAGGTAAGCCGATTCGTACTCAGAACGACAAGTAGTGAGTGCAAGGGTAGAACTTAAATAGAAAATAACACTAACAATAAGGACAGCCAGAAACAGAAAGCAAACCAAAAACTATATACAATAGATACTCTCCCAAAACTTGAAAGTCACGAGTACAGAGCTGTCTAACAAGAATAAATACAAGACTCAAAAGTGGACCACAATAAGCCTTCTCAAAGACAAAAGACAAGCTAACATATATACAGAAGGAGATAGGCTGATCCAGGACGCCAAGTGTTTACCCTCGTCTCTGATATCCACAAGCTGCAAAAGGCGATATGAACGATCACCGTTGGTAGCTGGTACTAGGACCTGCATAACGAAAAATTATGCAAAGTGTAGCATAAGTACCAAAACAAAGGTACTTAGTAACCATCATAGGCCGACCGAGCAAGAGAGCTAAAGACAATCAGAAAAGATAGAATCTAGACACAACAGAGATCCAAGTGGATATGAAAAGAAAGAAGTCACACGAGCATACCGAAAGTGAATCTAAGTACGGATAAACTAAACCTAACTCGACCCCATAAGTCCATAAGGTACACTCGTGCGCAAGTATAAATAAAAACCAGAACAGACCCCCATAAGTTTGACAGGTATACATAATAGCTAAGACTACAAGAATGAAGAGTAACTCAGATCTGAATCCAAGAACATCAGCTGGGCTCTCATTCCAAGTAATCATGCAACCAAGAACCATTCAACTCCCAGCCCAGCTAGCAAGAGTGACAATCAAACCAGGACGCGCAACCAGATATTCCACTCCTAGAGGCGTAAGCCGCCCAGCTAGCAAGAGTGAACCAGGGGCGTGTTGACTCCGTAGAGGATCTCAGATATCAAGGTCGCCCAGCCAGCCACCACTCCCAGGGGCGTATGCCGCCCAGCTAGAAAGAGTGACCCAAGGGCATGTCGACTTCGTTGAGGATATCAAGTAGGCTCCAAGCCACCATGGATTGTCGTCCACTCCCAAAGATATAACCAAAGGCTCCAAGCCTGAAGTACTCCAATCCCAAGATAGCACACCATCTCCGGTAACACATCAGTGTCGTAGAAATAGGGAGAGAAGTCAGCAAAGGCTAAAAAGCTACGCAATCACCTAAACTAAGGCTTATACTACCAGACCCAAGTCTGCTATTCCAATCTACAAGGACCTGGTCCATCCAAAATAATGTCGGAGACATACCAAAGTCACAAGGTTCAAGGTTCAAGGTTCAAAGGAAACACTAGTTTATCGTAGACTAAGGCTAAAACATGCTTCAGAAAGCAAGTAATCAAACAAGTAAAATACATAGCATGCTACAGCACACGTACAACCCTCTACCAACATGGTACTACCCTCGGAACAATAATAATCAACCCTAAATCATGGTTTCTTACAAGAAAAGCAGGAATAACTAGGTATCCACCCCCAATTCACACTAATCATCATGAATTTACACATTCATGCTCAATCTAAATAGAAAGTAAACCGTAACCTACCTGAAGGTCAACTACACGCTCCAAATCACAACGCCAGAGCTTTTCCTTTTCGAATGGCCTCTGAATGCTGTCACACTATCAAGAATAGGATCACAACATCAATACTGTCGTTTAGACACTAAAATCACTTAAAATGGAAACAAACTAATTTTAGAATCAAATAAGAATTTTGGGACAGGGCTGGAATTTTCGGAATTGAATCCTTCAAGAGGTCCTAAACTATGCCTCAAACTTGTGTTCCAAAATGAAGCACAATATGAGGCCCGTAAGTAGCCACAACAGTAAACTACAATTTAAACAACACGAAAGCTAAGGAAAAAGGGGCAGGGCAACAACTTTAGACGGGAATTCACCTCAAGGGAAGCTCACCAACGCAATCCAATCACTCTACCATGTAGCCACAAACACACCAAACTTCGAATAACTGAAATCAAAGCTAAAATGGCCAAGAAATTGCCTAACAAACTCTAACTCCCAAGATGGTTCACGACTGGTCTTTAAATAAGACCAGTCTTCGCACTTCGTCACAAACGCTGAAGGCTTCCGCAAATGCGAACCTTGTGAACGTGGTGGAAGCCCCGCGAACGCGACCAGGAGCGAACCAAATCTCTGCGATCGCGGTGAAACCTCCACGAACGCGACCTTCGCAATTGCAGCTAGGGATCTGCGCACGCGGCCCTCAGGTCAACTGACCTCCATGAACGTGAAGAGAAAATTGGTCTGCACCAGCTGATGTGCAAGTTCCAAAATCTCTGACGAAGCGTTCCAAATTTGTTCGAAACCCCGTGCACAGAAATGAGATATGCATCCCTACAAAATTTGATATTCAGAACTCAATGGAGTAGTCAAAATTTCCATACGAGGTCATCTATACTAAAAGTGGATCCCACCTCCAAACTCATTTTAAGCTGAAATCCATAAGGGGCCTCAGAATCAGCCCAGATCTTCGAGACCTAAATAAAGGGTCGTTGTAGACCAAACTCAACATTCCAGAGCTAATCACACTGACAAAATTCTCATCCGATTTTGTCTACTTAGAATGTTGACTAAAGTAAAACTTAGGTCTTAACTTGAAAGTAAAAATGTCTAATCATACACACTCGCACTGAAAGCCTTGGGAGTCATGCCGACTATACTACTAGCCCAAAACGACCCTTCTAGAACTGATGATATTGTCAGAATTTGATTCTGAGGTCATCTTCTTGAACTTCTGATAAAAATGACTGTTTAAGGTTCAAAAAGCTTCAAATTACTAAACTCACATAATAACTAAACAAACGATCAGGTGACCAAACTATCAGTCCCAACAAGTCATAATTGACTTGTGGTCGCTACAGGAAGTCTCTAAACGACAAATTGGAGGCATAAACACATAAATGACCTGGAGGTCATTACAACATTTACTATTAAAAAGGACTTTCATCCGCGAAAGTAAGAGTCAAGAAGTACCTGAAGGGTCAAACAAGCCAGGAAACTGCTCCCGCATATCATGCTCGGTCTCCCAGGTAGCCTCCTCAACTGGACGATGCCTCCAACGGACCTTAACCACATGAATGACTCTTGTTTCTCCCAATTGCACACACAAGTGTACGTGGTCACACAAGTAATATAGTGGATCTAAAACAGTTAGATTATCGAACCCAAAGGGCTTGTCAATTAATTATTTTTACTAAATTATACTAGTCTAATTATTTATTTAAAAGTGTCAAAAGAATTTGATTTATAAATAAAAGAATGCAAGAATTAAATACTAAAATTACCTTACTATGATTGGGGAAATTCCAGGGCCGCAACCTACTTAGAATTCATGTATAATATCTTTTTCTATGGACTTCAATTGGTTATTAAATCATTGATTTACAAGGTTGAATATATGATCATGGTCTCCCGACCTCTAATCGCCTACCACAATTGGCAGTCTAACTACATCGTTGAGCGGGGATAGACTGAACCAATTATGGAGCATTAAGTTTTAGTCTTGTTTAGTAACCAAGCAAGGTCTCTAGGTATATCCCTATCTTAGATATAAATCAATCCTAATTTCTAAAGAAGATCATGCTCCTTTTGTCCGACGTTGTATCCTCTTATTCCTCTCCCAAGTTCAATTCAGACAATGAGTGTATTTCAATGGTGGTCAATCACAAAATACTAAATTAAGAACAAAAGAGCAATTTATGCGATAACCAACTTCAATTCATAAAATTAAATACTAAACAATCATTCGTAGCCACAGCCCCATAATAAAGGTTTTTAGCTACTTATGCCTAAGAAAATAAAAAGAAGAAAAGAACCCTAAAAAGTATAACGACTTTTTCCTACCAAGTTTTCTCCTTAAGAATAATTCTTATGGACTATTTATAGAGGTAGGAAACCCTAAATAAAATAATTGAGTCCAAAATAAATTGAAAATAAATTGAAAAACCCAAAACCAACAGAAATTGGTTTCTCCTCAAACTTAACCGACTTCAACAATGTGCCGTTTTGCCTTCTGTGATTGACGTGACAACAAGATTAATTGCAATTCAATTCTCTTCCAACTGTTTTTCTCATATATTATATATTATTATATTGAATCTAATCCATTAAGTTGTCTGCTTGATTTCCTTCTGTAATCTTTCATATTTAATTCATTTTAGCTCCAAACTTCTTCATCTCCACACCAATTTAATCCTACAAATAAAGTATACTATTTAGCACAATCAATAAAATCCATGCTAAAAAAAGGATAAATAAAAATACTAAATGTGAGGCAAATAATGATTTAAAATATTTTTTTTGGCCTCACATCAGCTCTCGAACGCAACCACCGTACATCTCTAGCTAGATTGGCAACTGACTCCACCACAAAGGTCAAGCGGTCGTCCAACTCTACTGCATCATACTGAAGAAAATGAGACTCCTCGGGAACATACCAACGCAACATCGAAACACGAAAGACTAACTGGATAGATGAGAACATGGGAGGCAAAGCTAACTTATAAGCAATCCCTCCAATTGCCTGAAGGATCTCAAAAGGCCCAATATACCTAAGGCTATGCTTTCCCCACCTCCCAAATCTCATTACGCTCTTCATGGGAGACACACGAAGGAAAATTCTATCACCAACTGAAAACCTCAACGGTCGCTGCCTACGATCCGCATAACTCTTATGCCTACTCTAAGCTATCTGAAGTCTATCCTGAATCACCCTCACCTGCTCCAAAACCTCCTGAATCAAGTCTGTACCATGTTGTCTAGGCTATGTAGACACAAATCAACCAATCGGAGAGCGAAAATGCCTACCGTATAAGGCCTCGAATGGGGCCTTCTGGATTGTTCGTTGTTGTTATACGTAAACATTGCCAAAGTCAAGAACTGATCCCACTGACTTTCGAACTCTAACACATAAACCCGTAATATATCCTCAAGAACCTTGATAGTATGCTTCGAGTGACCATCAGTTGAGGGTGGAAAGTTGTGCTAAGGTCAACACAAGTGCCCAACTCATCCTGAAAAGTCCTTCAAATGTTAGAAGTGATCTGAGCACCCTAATATGATATAATAGAGACCGACACACCATGAAGACGAACCACCTCATAAATGTACATATGAGCCAACCTCTCGGCGCTGAATGAAGATTGAACAAGAAGAAAGTGTGGTGACTTGGTCAATCGATCAATGATGACCCAAATGTTGTCAACGCCTCTAGAAGTACGAGGAAAACCTGTCACAAAGTCCATAGTTATGCGATTCCACTTCCAATCTGGAATGGGTAATCTCTGGGACTCACCACTAGGTCTTAAATGCTCGGCCTTCAGATGCTGACAACTCTGGCAACAAGACACATAGTCTGCAATATCTCTCCTCATGCTGATCCACCAGTAATGCTGCCTCAAGTCATGATACATCTTTGCGGTGCCAAAATGGATAAAATATCTAGAATCATGGGCCTCATGAAGTATACACTGAATCAAACCCCCAACTCTCGGAACATAAATACAGCCTGCAAACCTCAAAACCCCATCTAGATCTAAGGTAACCTAACTGGCATCACCTGCTAACACTCGATCTTGAAAAACCACCAAGGCCTCATCCTCTAACTGACGGCTACGAATTTGATCAAGTAGAGACGACTGAACTCCCACATAGGCTAAAACACGCCTAGAATCTGAAACATACAACCGAACCATCTGATTAGATAAGGACTGAATGTCCAAAGCTAATGGTCGCTCCATAGTAAGTAGGAAGGCTAGACTACCTATACTCACTACCTTTCTACTCAAGGCGTTCGCTACCATATTCGCCTTGCCCAGATGGTAGAAAATAGAGAGGTCATAGTCCTTCAGAAGCTTAATCCTGCGACGCTGCCTAGAATTAAGATCCCTCTGGCTCATTGTGTACTGAAGACTCCTGTGATCAGTGTAAGATCTCACAACAAACTCCATATTAGTAGTGCCTCCATATCTTAAGCACGAAAACTACCGCCGCCAACTCCAAGTCATGAGTGGGTAGTTTCACTCATGGAGCCTAAGTTGCCTCGACACATAAGATATAACCCGGACCTACTACATTAAAACACAATACAAACCAATGACAGATGCATCACAATAGACCATAAAGCCCTCGCCCTAAACTAAAAAAGTTAATACATGAGCAGTAGTCATCAACTCTTGAGCTTCTGAAAGCTCAACTTACACTCCTCAAACCACTCAAAAAGAACATCATGGTGAGTCAACCGGGTCAAAGGCATTGCAACGATGGAGAAGCCCTCTAGAAAATGTCTATAGTAGCTTGCCAAACCGACGAAGCTCCGAACCTCAGTAACTGAAGTGGGCTTAGCCCAATCCCAAATAGCCTTAATCTTTGGCAGATCTACCATGATGTCATCCGTAGACACCATGTTCCCCAAGAATGCTACATACCCAAGCCAAAACTCACACTTTGAGAACTTGGCACAAAGCCTTTGATCTCTCAAAGTCTGGAGCACAAATATCGGCACTCATGATCACTCATGCTCCGCGAGTATACCATAATGTCATCTATGAACATAATGACGAACAAATCAAGATACGACATGAACGCCCGTGTCATCAAGTCCATGAAGGCGGCAGAGACATTAGTCAACCCAAAAGACATCACTAGGAACTCATAGTGGCCATATTGAGTCCTAAATGTAGACTTAGGAATGTCCGCTACCGTTATACTCAACTTATGGTAACTAGACCTCAGATCAATGTTTGAAAAAACTACGGGACTCTGAAGCTAGTCAAAAAGATCATCAATCCTAGGCATGGGGTAGCGGTTCTTCACCGTCACCTTATTCAATTACCTATAGTCAATACACATGTGCATCATACCATCCTTCCTTTTCACAAACAGAACGGGAGCTCCCCAAGGAGAAATACTAGGCCTGATGAATCCCTGACCCTAAAGATTTTGATGCTGAGCACTGAGCTCCTTGAGCTCAGTAGGAACCATCTGATATGGCGGAATAGAAATAGGGGGAGTACCAGCTCAAGCTCAATAGGAAAATCAATATCACACTCTAGGGGTAGGCCAGGTAGGTCAACATGAAACACATCAACAAAATCCTAGACGACTGGAACTGACTCAACTGGAGGGACCTCCCTACTCAAATCACACACATAGGCTAAATAAGACAAACATCCGCTAGCCACTAGCTGCCAAGCCTGAATAAAGAGATAACTCCGACCGGTGTGCTACTAATAGAGCCTTGCCACACCACCGAGGGAATACCAGGCATGACTAAGGTAACGGTCTTAGAGAAGCAATCTAAAACCGCACAGTAGTTGGATAACCAGTACATGCCCAGAATCACATCAAATTCAAGCATATCTAACAATATAAGGTCAGCCCGTGTGTCATGCCCCTGGATAGTAACTAATTGTGATCGAAACACCTGATCCACTACTAAAGACTCACCCATGGGGGTCAACTCGCACAACAACGCTGTCATAGGCTCAGAACTCGATACCCATACAAGAAACATAATACACAGACACATAAGAATAGGTAGTGCCTAGGTCAAATAAAGTCGAGGCGAGCTGATGGCATAAAAGAATCGTACTTGTGATCACATCATCTGATGCGTTAGCCTCCGCCCTAGCTGGAGAAGCATAAAAATGGCCATGTCCACCTCTGCCCTGGTCATCATTCCTACCACCTGACATGTCTCCCCGAGGACCACCCAAAATACCTAGTTGTCCATCATGACGGTCTTGACCCTGACATCGACCCCTAGTTGGAGGTGATGCTGGTGGAGCTGGTAGAGCTAGTGGAGTTGCCTATGGAGCTGGAGAAACCCTCATACGTAGAGGGAAATCCCTGGCCCAATGATCTGACTCACCACAATCGAAGCAACTTGAGATGATCTACTCCCAAAAGAACGGCCACCACGGCCTGAAGCACTAGCCTGGGACCATGACTCAGACTAGATCCAACCTCACTCTGGCTATATCTGTCACCCTCTGAACTCTACAATGAGGCCTAAACAGACCGACTGGGCTGACCAAAGCACTGCCAAGTCCTATCATGTGCATCTCTGGCTCTGGAACAAGACCTAGTATAGCTACCCTCATATCTAGCTCTCTTGTCGCTATTCCTTGGGCCTCACAATGAGGCTTCTCGATAATGTGGGCGTGATAAAGAACATCTAGAATGGAGCGACCCGCATAGACCAAGGTTAATTCTCAATCAGCATCTACATTCTTAACCCACGAACAAAATACCGAACTCTCTCCTCCTTAGTTGGTAGAATCATGGTATCATGACAGGAGAGCTTGTGAAATCTCATCTCATACTCAGACACGGTCATAGAACCCTACTCAAACTTGGAGAACTGATCCCTGGGGTGATATCTGATGCTGCGAGGGATGAACTTGGCCAAGAAGGCCTTAGAAAACCCGATCTAGGTGTCTGGAGGAGATCCAGATGGCCTAGTCTTAATAAAGGTATGCCACCACTACCTGGCTGGACCATCTAGCTGATAAGCAGTAAAGTCGACTCCTCTTAACTCTACCAAACCCAACGTATAGAGTCGCTCACGGCAAGTAGCAAGAAAATCATGAGCATCCTCACAGATAACCTTAGAAAACCTCGAAGGTGAAAGCCTCAAGAACACGCTGAGCATCTTCTGCTCCTCTAATAGCATAGCTCCGACCGTAATTACGGGTTGGGCACCCAGGTGGTACTTGGACCAGGGTGCCTCTGCTGCAGGCTGATCCAGTTGATCTGGTGCTGGTGTAGAGCGTTCGTCGTCAATAAAAATACCCAACTAAGATTCAGGGTAGAATATGATCTTAGGCGTATTTATGCGCCTAATTACCAATTTATTCCATATTTATATCCAAGTTCGAGATTAAATTCCTAGTTTGAATTGCAATTTTATAGTCAATTGATTGTATTTCCTCTAACCAAGATGATTAGGTATTTGTAGGGTGAAAAGCAAGCAAAAGGAGCTAAAAAGTAAAGCATCCAAGATGTTGGAAGAGAGAAGTTGAAGTTGCTAAGGAGAAATGGCCAAGAGTGTGGAAAATGAATTTCACACAACAGTAGAGTGTGCGATGGGAGCGCGTCGTGGAGATGGATCAACCTTTTCTTAATGTGCAGCGAGGGAACAGGTCCACGTCGCGGACCTGGACTCTAGAATTTTACCACGTGTTTTATTTCAGACTATAAATAGTCCAGTTGTATTCTTTTATCACTATTCCATTTTTGAAATAAAGGAGAGCATGATTTGGGCGATTTTGCTGCGAATTCTAGGGAATTTCTTCTACTCTTTCATTTTGGTAAATACTTTAATGATCTATGAACATTATTTGATAATGATCCATAATATGAGTAGCTAAATTCCCTTATTCTAGGGTTGTAGCTACAATTAATGGCATAATATTGTTTATTTCTAGCATGAAACAGGTTTTCTTATGATTTATGCTTGCGTTCTAGTTTTACTATTTTGATGCCTGATCAACATTAAAATAAATTCTTTGTCCACTCTTGATCTCGGTAGACGAATAGAGGGATCGACCAAGGAATGTGAGGAACGTGTTCATTCTAGGGCAAAACTTAGAGTGTTTCGTATATAGGATAGGAATATACCTATATGCCTCATTTGGTTAATGTGCAAGATGATAGGGTAATGCTCCACGATTGGTTCATGCCTATCCCCGCTCAATGATGTAGTTAGGTTGTCAATGGTGGTAGGTGATTAGAGGTCGGGAGACCATGATCGTAAATTTAACCTTGTGAATCAAAACTGAGGTTAACCTGTCGAATGCTGGAATAAGTTGTTAGTATGTTTGAAATCGGTGCATGCTACAACCCTGGAATTTTTCCCAAATTGTGAAATCCCCGTTTGCAACTGATTCAAGTATTAGTAGTTAATAATTTATATTGTTTAACGTAGATAATAGAAAATGAAATCCTGAAATTGTCTGTCACATAAGTAAATTTATTTTAGTTACAACAAAGTTATTGTTTGTTGATTTGAAGTCCTTTGGGTTCGATAATCCGGCTCGAAAGAGTCACTGTACTACTTGAGAGACCACGTACAGTTGCGTGTGCATCTGGGCGCAACAAGTATTTGGCGCCGCTGCCGGGGACTTTAAAATCTGCAGATATTTATTTTTTGAGTTTCTAAATTATTTGTGCAAGTGTTGACAACTTGATCTTGGTTAAACTAGAAGACGACCAGGACTTGGTAGAGCCTCTAGCTGAACCGGAGAGATTTGTTCGTTACCGGAGAAGGCAAAGACGACTCACATACCCTGTTCCTCTTGTCACTAGTGAACCAGTAACCCCAGAAGAAAGGGTGGAATAAGACGCACCTGCAGTGATGGCAGAAATGAAAGTGAGAGACGTGGAAATCCCATGCACCACCAGTGTTACATCTTGTATTCATAAACCTGTAGTTGGTGGGAGATTTGAACTGAAGCAGAGCATGGTGCAACTATTGCACATAAATGGACAGTTCACTGGTCTATCACATGACACGTACACTCCAACTGGAGTGAACTCCGATTATGTGAGGCTGACCCTATTTCCCTTTTCTCTGCTAGGGGAAGCAAAAATATGGTTAAACTCTGAGCCCAAAAACTCCATATCATCATGGGATGATCTTGCACGGAAGTTCTTGATAAGGTTTTTCCCATCTGCGAAACAGCCAAGTTAAGAAGCGATATATTAAGCTTCCGACAGAAAGAAGGAGAAAACGTGTACCAAGCATGGGACATGTTTAAATCCATGTTGCTAAGTTGTCCACACCATCATCAAGCTAACGAGGTGTTGGTCCACACCTTCATTGAAGGGTTGGAACCAAATACAAAAAATTTACTTGATTCTGCTGCAGGTGGACAAGCTTTGGAGAAGACATATGCTGAGTTGCTTACATTATTGAACAGAATTTCATAAGGTAATCCTGAGTGGAATGGAGGAGGAGCTAAACCAGTGGTGCAAAAGACTGCTAGAGTGTTGGAAGTGGATGCAGTGACAGCTTTAACTGCATAAATTGCTGGACTGCAAAATATGATGACTACACACTTAAGCAACCTGTTACTAGGACAACAGCAAGCTCAGGTTAATATGGAACAACAGCCACCAACATGGTGTGAAGTATGTGGAGGTGGAGATCACACTGCTGAGGTATATGAAGCAAATCCAGAATCTGTCAATTTTGTAGGTAATGCACAACGAGGAGGGATGCACCAAAATTATGGCAACACCTACAATCCGAGCTGGACGAACCACCCAAACTTTTCATGGGATTGTAATCAGAACCAACACCAAGGATAGAACCAGTACAAGCCGCAAAGTGGTGGACAACAATACAATCAGCAAGGCCATGGGAATCAGTAGGCTACTAAGCAGGGTGATATGAGTGTGGAGGACATGCTAAAACAAATTATGGCCAACCAAGCTAAGTTTGCAGCAGGTGTCTGAAACAACCAACTAGTTACCCAAAATCTGGAGAAGCAGTTTGGGCAGTTTGCCAGTGCCCAGAATTCTCGACCACAAGGGGGTTGCCTGTAAACACTGATCCAAACCCAAAACAGGTAAATGTGGTGAGTACACAGAGTGGTCATCCACAGGAGAAGTTGACCCCAAAAAAAAATTGCTGAATAAAAATGGAAGCAGATAGATGAAACGGGACCAAGTGAGCCAAATGTCTCTAAGGAACCAAAAGCAAAACCCATCCTCCATTTCCACAAAAATTCAAAAAGCAGAAGGAGGAGGAATCTTTTGGTATGTTTATTAAACTCCTTAAATAGGTGTATGTTAACTTTCCTTTGATTGATGTTTTGTAGGGCATTCCTAAGTATGCCAAATATGTGAAAGATATTGTGGCTAACAAGAGTAGATTGGCGGAGTATGCAACAGTGGCACTCACTGAGGAGTGCAGTTCTAAAATCCAGAACAAGCTCCCAACTAAGTTGAAATATCCAGGGAGTTTCACTGTTCAAATAAAAATTGGCAAGTGCATTGAGGCAAGAGGGCTGTGCGATTTGGGCGCAAGTATCAACTTGATGCCTACGTCCATGTTTCATAAATTGGGGCTAGGCAATCCCAAGCCCACTACCATAATGTTGTAATTAGCTTACCGCTCGGTAGCAAGGTCAGACGGTGTTATTGAGGATGTCTTAGTCCAAGTGGGAACTCTCATTTCCCCATAGACTTTGTCATCCTGGATTTTGAGCCTGACCTAGAGGTACCATTTATTTTGGGACGCCCATTCCTAGCAACCGGTGGTGCATTGATTGATGTGGCGGCTGGTAGGCTGACAATGAGAGCTCATGACAAAGTAGAGGTCTTTGATGTGTACAAGGCAATGAAGTTGCCTGTGATCTATGAGGAGTTGTCAGCAATCACAGTCATTGATGAGGAAACAACAGCCAAATATGTTAAAGCACGGGGCCCGTTAGAAAGAGTATTGATTGGACAGGATATAAAGGGGGATGTTGAATCCCAGGAGTTGGTGAGTATTCTAGATGTCCCAAATATGATTATGCTTCTCAAGTTTGTGGAGCCATTAAATAGAGTCTTGGGAACCCCTCTCAAGTCGTTAATTGAGGAAGCACCGAAGTTGGAGCTGAAAGCTCTCCCCTCTCATCTCAGGTGTGCATTTTTAGGTGCTAATGAAACGTTACCTGTAATCCTTTCTGATGCTTTGTCTGAAGTGCAGGTTGAGGCCTCTCTGAAAGTATTGAGGAAGAGGAAGAAGGCGATAGGCTGGCAGATGGCTAACATACGCATCAGCCCAGCCTTATGCATGCACAGGATATTCATGGAGGAGGGCCACAAGTTAAGTGTACAACCTCAACGCAGATTAAATCCAGTGATGAAAGATGTGGTGCGCAATGAGGTTATTAAATGGCTAGATGCAGGTATTGTATACCCCATTTCAGACAGCAACTGGGTCAGCCCGGTTCAGTGTGTGCCTAAAAAGGAGGCATGATAGTAATCACCAATGAAAAGAATGAGATGATTCCAACCAGGACAGTGACTGGGTGGCGCATATGCATGGATTATAGGAAACTTAATAAGGCCACCAGAAAGGACCACTACCCCGTTCCTTTCATTGATCAAATGCTGCACAGGTTAGCTGGGCAAGAATATTATTGTTTTCTGGATGGCTATTCAGGATATAACCAAATTGTGATTGCGCCAGAAGACCAGGAGAAAACCACATTCACTTGTCCGAATGGGACATATGCATTCAAGAGAATGTCGTTTGGGCTATGCAATACCCCAGCCACATTCCAAAGATGCATGATGGCCATTTTTCATGATATGGTCGAATATTTTGTGGAGATATTCATGGATGACTTCTCAGTCTTTGGGGAGTCTTTTGACAAGTGTCTGGAAAATTTGGACAAGGTGCTTGCTAGATGTGAGGAAACTAATCTCGTCCTAAATTGGGAAAAATGTCATTTTCTAGTGAAGGATGGGTTTTTATTGGGCCATAAGGTGTCAAAGCAAGGGCTGGAAGTTGATCGCGCAAAAGTGGAGGTTATTGAAAAGCTACCCCCCCCCCCCCATCTCGGTTAAAGGGGTGAGAAGCTTCCTAGGTAATGCTGGATTTTATGGGAGATTCATTAAAGATTTCTCTAAGACTGCAAGGCCTATTTGCAGTTTACTATAGAAGGAGATGAAATTCGTCTTTGATTAGCAATGCCTTCGAGCTTTTGAGACTTTGAATAAGAATTTGATAGAAGCTCAAATCTTGACTTCCCCAAATTGGGAGCTTTCTTTTGAGCTGGTGTGTGACGCAAGAGATGTGGCTGTAAGGGTAGTTTTAGGGCAAAGGAAGGAGAAAGTGTTTCACTCAATCTACTATGCAAGCAAAACACTAGATGTAGCTCAAGCCAACTACACAGTGACCGAGAAAGAAATGCTAGCCTTGGTCTATGCTTTTGACAAGTTCAGATCTTACCTGGTAGGAACTAAAGTTGTTGTTTATACTGACTATGCAGCTATCAGGTACCTTTCAATAAGAAGGATGCAAAGCCGCGACTGATTAGATGGATTCTGTTGCTGCAAGAGTTTGACATAGAGATCAAGGACCGAAAAGGTTTTGAAAATCAGATTGCAGATCACTTTTCCAGGTTTGAGAGTTCGTCACACCTGGGTGAGCGAAGTCAGATTCAGGAAGAGTTTCCTGATGAACAATTATTGTCTCTAGAGGTAACAGAATTACCATGGTATGAGGATATTGTCAACTACTTGGTGAGCAGAGTGTTTCCACCTGATGCAACTACCCATTAAAAGAAAAGGCTGACTTATGATGCTCGTTTCTACATATGGTATGAGCCTTATCTGTTCAAGAAGGGACCTGACAAAATGATGAGGAGGTGTGGACCTGAGTCTGAGATGAGACAAGTGATGAATAGTTGCCACTCATCTGCATATGGTGGTCATCATGGAGGTGAGCGCACTGCCCATAAAGTGCTACAATTAGGTTTTTTCTGGCCTACTTTGTTCAAAGATGTTGCAGGTTATGTGAAGAGCTGTGATCAATGCCAAAGGATGGGAACTATTTCCAGACGACATGAGATGCCATTGCACAACTACTTGGAGGTTGAAATATTTGATGTCTGGGGGATTGATTTTATGGGACCATTCCCACCATCCAATGGTAATCAATATATCCTTGTGGCCATGGATTAAGTGTCAAAGTGGGTTGAGGCAGTGGCTCTGCCTACAAACGATGCCAAGGTTTTTTTTTTTTAAAAACAATCTGCATTTTATTCATCTTAACTCAAAAGTACACAATGATCTGAGGGAGATACAAAAAGTGGCTTACTTCTCCCTAATTTGAAAGGATTCAAAGCTCCTATTTGAGATGAAGAAAATGAAAAAGATGATTGAAACCTTGGTCATATCCAAATGACACCAAGATATCCAAGCTATCAATATGTCAAAAGGCAAATGGCAAAGTCTATACAAAGCTTCATCTCAAGGCAAGTCACAGATGATCTCTATCTTCTTTTTCTGGATAGTTCTGAAGTTAGCCATATTCTATCTATCCATAGTCATGAGGCCCTTAATTCTTCTGGGAAGCTCAGAAAAGGATGTAAACATAGTGCTCTGTTGATTAGTGTGGCATAACGAGGCCAGTTTGTCAGCAACTTTGTTGGCCTCTCTGTAACAGTGTTGAAAAATATAACCTGTATTCTCCATATGAGCTTTTAGTTCTTCCACTTCTTTCTGCATCTTCCATAGGGTAGAGTTCTGATCATTGATACAATCTATCAGTAATTTTGAGTCACTCTCTATAGGATAAACTCATATTCATTGTTGATACACCACCTTATGCCATATAAAAGCGCCATAGCTTCAGCCCAATTACTCATGCCTTCTCCAAGATTTAGGGAGTAAGCAAAAAGAAGCCGCCCCTCACAATCTCTAATCACCCCACCACCTCCACAAAGATCATTTTTGCAGCTACTATCAGAGTTAAGTTTCACAAAACTAGTTGATGGTTTAATCCATTTAACCATAACTCTTATCCTACTATTAATATTACTCATCTTCAGTTGGACAATAGACTCCCAGTTAGGCATCAGTTTCACCTTCACAAATTGGTTAGCCACCGGATGAGTTATAGTAACAACAATCTGACTCATACACTTCCTGACACTATATTTTTCCTTTCCTCCATCAGGCTTATTGGGCATTAAAGAAGCTAAATCTGGATCCGGAGTTAGCCGGGAGGAAACGAATGGGTCAGCTGCACGAATTGGAAGAGTTCAGACTCCATGCTTATGAGAATGTAAAGCTCTATAAGGAGAAGACGAAGCGTTGGCATGATAAGCATATCGTGTCACGAGTCTTTGAGCCTGGTCAAAAGGTATTGTTGTTTAACTCTAGATTGAAGTTTCTTACAGGTAAGCTGAAGTCAAAATGGAGCGGACCGTTCGAGGTGGTGCACATGACAAATCATGGAGCCGTAGAGTTATGGAATGAAGATAAACAGTCCACGTTTATAGTGAATGGACAAAGGGTGAAGCACTACTTCGGACAAGAGGTAGATCGTGACAAAGATGTGCTTGAACTGAGCAATGAATGATGGGAGGAGCTGAGTCGTGCCGCGACGATAAATCAGGCGCTACTCGGGAGGCAACCCGGGAATTTGTACACTAGAGAGATTTCCTTCATATTTTATTTTGATAGGTTAGTTCTTTTTTTTAGTTATAGGTTGGTTTAATTTATTTTTATATTTGTAGGTTGTAAAATAAATAAATAAATAAATAAATAAATAAATATATATATATATATATATATATATATATATATATATATATATATATA
>JAJONR010002392.1:0-20957 GCA_029582245.1 Solanum etuberosum | reverse complement strand
AGAAACATAAACAAGATCACCTTTTTTTTTTTTTTCCTTTTTTTCATCAATCATGTACTTAATAATTTCACCATATGGTCTTCATTTTGATAAAAATCATAGATATATTCTTCAAATTTTTATCACAAAGATTATAGATATATTTTGAAGATTCATCACATGGATGTTCACATTAGTTTGGTACAAGTTCATCAAAATGAAGAAGGAAGCTTAATTAACTTGAAAGATTTATCAAGATAGATGATCATATTAGTACAAAAGTTTGAATGGTTTCCAAATATTTTGAAGATTCGTTCATGTATTGTTTTGATTTCAATTAATATTATTCTATTCTTTTTTATTTTTATTTTGATTAGATATATAATTTCCTTTTATTCAGCAAAAATTAAATTATGAAACTCTACTAACCAACATATTAGAAAGCTGAATTAGCATTTTTTTTAACTCATTTAACTTTGCTCTTCTTCTTCTTCTTGTGAAGATGAAAAGTTATACGGTTTTATTTTTGTGTATATCTGTTTGTCAATTTTTAATTAATATTTTAAATTATTGTCGCCGTTGAAAAATATAATATTACCCATGATACATTTTTCATAGCTATTGCATATTGTTGCCCCTAAAAATATATGATATGGTTTATCATATTAAAAAACAGACACATAACAAATAAATAAATTATCTTTTTAGAATTTTTAAAACTTTTAATCAATAAACAAATTATTTAATGAAAAGAATGTAGAAAAGATTCCCAGTTTCATATTATAAAAGCTCAAAAGTCAACTTATTTTTTCCTCTTAATCACATTAATTTTATTAAAACTAAAAAAATACTATTTCTTTAACTTCTCTTAATTATTATTAAAAAAAAACTTTAAATTCCCTCATTTAATTCTCCCAATAACATATCTATGTAGTATGATCTGATACATATATAAAATATTTTTTTTATGATATTATAAATAAGATGTACATATATTATAATAATTTTTATTTTTATTTTATAGTTCTACCATAATAAAAAAAAAAATTATATAGCTCTACTATAATGAATGTGCATATGCGATTAATGTGTATTTAACTTATAACTATTTAAAGCAAAAATATTTTATCCTAAAATTTTCACATTAAAGAAGGAGTTATCTTTTGAATAGTTATTATCATATATTAAAAAAAATAATTAGTGATGACTACAATAATAATTAGCTTAACGTGATAAAACTCTTCCACTGCTCTACGTGTGTTGGGAAAAAATATTGATTCAACTCTTGGTATACCTTTCTATAACTTGTCACTTTATGTATTCTCAAAAATTTAATATTTTGTCACTCTATGATAATTTTTATATAATCGAAAACATAAGTAACACATCAAATTACTAATGACATCATGACTTCTTATAAATATACATTGTATTTTTTATGTTATTTTTTTCAATTCTTTATTTTCTATTGCAAAGTATGATGTCCGATGTAATGTTATATAATCAACTTAATTCTTTTTTCTTGAGATGTTTTTTTCAAAAGATATTATATAAAAATGAAAGTTGAAATATATGATCCTTTAATATTAATAAATCATATGCAATGCACGTACACATTAGTTTAATCTCAATACGAAAAATTAGATATCAAAGAAAGACAAACAAAAAGAAGAAGATCTCACTAACGTCTTAATTTCATGTATAACTATGTTGAAACACAGTTCAAGTATATTTCTTACTTTTATGTGTCACGAATATATTTTTAATTATTTTTATTACAAATCAAGTGGTTTATACATAAATAAAGTAATGTAATTTATAATGAATTAAATTTAATGTTACTTTGATTGAACTAATATTATTGTTATAAAATTCATTGAATTTAATAAGAAACTATGATAATCAATTTACTGAAAATTTTCAGATTAACATTTTATGTTTTTTTCTTTTTCTCGGCAATGTTAAGCGAAAATTACAGTTTGAAAATATCTCTCTAGCAATTTTTTGAACAAACAACATCAAGACTGTGCCTCAATTTGCATTTTTTTTTCTTAAGCGAAAATTACCGTTTGTCAATTAAGGATATCAATTGTTTAAAAAATATATTTAATTCCGCGCGAAGCGCGGATATGCACACTAGTTTGTATATATTTTGAAATCTTTGTGAGCTTAGTTAAAAGGCATAAGTACAATGTAATGCCTTTTATTGAACTAGATTACTAAATAGTTAGCAAATGTATAGATTTTATATATTTAAGCATAATATGCATATTTATACATATAATATACATAAGTAATACATAAATTTATATATATCGACAATATTGATAAATAAATTTGACTAAACTGTACATATAACCCCTTCAAATAACTATAAGATGTCAAATTTCCTCTCTATTCTTAAGATTTCATCCAATTTATTTTTCCCTAATCTCTCAAATCTTTTCCCCATATATCTCAATTGTTACACCCCTTGCCTTTTTTCCTCTCCCCATACATATACATATTATAAAAATATACCAGACATTATATTCTCTTTTATATCCAATAATTAATTAGTTTAACTAAATGAATATTGGTTTTTTACATCTAAATACATCAAAATCATACAATGCATTAATATCACATACATTATATAAAAAGTAAATTGACTTTGGAATTTCATTTCCTATTATTACGTTACTATTATTTTTTAAGTATGCTTAATATAGTGTGATTTTAAGGGGGAGGGGGGGAGGGGGGGGACTATTTTGTTCATCATAATTTTAGGAGATAGAGTATTTTGCTCAACATGACTTTAGAGATTGGATACAAGATTGGCTAAGAATGCCAATATTTTTAGGCTTAAGTTGCAAACATGTTTTCTCACGTGACCAATTATATATAATACTTTCAATAGGAATATCAATGGTCACAACGAATTCATTGTTTACCCAATAAATATCGTCTACAAGAAACATTAGGTGAAATACAATAAATAACAAGTGGGAAATAATCAAATTGGAAAAAACATACACATAACATAAAGCTAATGAAATTTTCATTGATTGTATTCATAGTTTGGGGCGAAGAGGAGACGATATGAGCAACACCACACAACTACCAAAAGAAGTCGGTTACTATTGCGTATAACTTGTTATTAATAATTAGACTACAATGTTTTAAAACTACTTAAAGGGGTCATATATTACAAGGCACGACATAACTAAGAGGCCAAAATGTCAATTCGTGCTAAGTTAGTGAGAAATGGACTTAAACCATCGCCACAAATTGTTTATATTATCTACAAATTAAACAAGGGAAAATTACTTATATACACACATTTACTTACTTTAATATCCATTTTTCTCTACCTTTTTAAAATATTTCAAAAATCCCTGAATTCTACCAATTTCTAAAAACTTCCGGATACATAAATATTTCACTCCTCTTTTCGGCCTAGACCCACGTTTTCCACTCCCCTTTTCACTCCTTCATTTTCTCCCTAAATTCTCTCCACATTCTTAGCAGTTACAATTTTCAAATCAATTTGATTTTCAGAAGGGGTATCTCTCAAGTCTATCAGTTTCAAACATTCGAATAGGTCCTGATACATATGGATCAGGATCCATCAATTTGTATTGGTGTTTCTCAAATAAATTCCTCAAATGCTAATCGTACATATGATTCTGACGACGAAAAATGGGCCGAAAACAGATCCAAACTATTGCATGACACATTAGCGATGAAGGACCAGAGCGATGACAAGTCAAAACCAAAGGTTGAAAATACCCCCCAAAAAAGGAAAAGAAAAGCGACACCTGTCATTTCCCGACCTCCACTGCCTAAAGTATGTGTTTTCATAATCTTTTCTAGTTTTTTGTCTTTGATATGACATTTGTTGTGTTGGGTCGAAATAAATTGGTACATTAATAGTGAAGATACATTACTTTTCAATTCAATGTTCTCATAGTCTGTTCAACAATTCTCGATTTGTAATATGTTGATACATTGAAACCCTAATTTTGATTACATTTTTGTATTTGGTCTGTTGGATCGACTTAAATTGATTCATTTAACAATGAAGATACATTTTTTATCACTACAATGTTATTATAGTCTGTTGCTTATTTTGTATTATGTTGATACATTAAAACCCCCAATTTTAGTATAGTTTTGAATGGGTATTTGTAATGTATCAAGTATTAAAGTTCATTTTGATCTCCTATTAATATTGTATCTTATGGATTGTAATTTTTACATGTGTATCAGATTCATTGATTTTTCCATTAATGTATCTTCCATTCTGTTAATATCAAATACATTAAAATCCCCAATTTTAGTACAATTTTGAATGGGTATTTGTAATATATCAAGTAATAAAGTTCATTTTGATCTCATGTCAGTATTGTATATTATAGATTGTAATTTTTACATGTGTATCAGATTCATTGATTTTTCTATTAATGTATCTTCCAGTATGTTCATATCAAATACATTAAAACCCTCAATTTTAGTACAGTTTTGAATGGGTATTTGTAATGTATCAAGTAATAAAGTTCATTTTGATTTCCTGTCAGTAATGTATCTTATAGAGTGTAACATTTATGTTTATATCAAATACATTATGTTCATGATACTAATTCAAGTATTTTTTTGGTTGGACTGGTGTTAATTATTCATGTATCATATGCAATGTAGGACATAACTGGGCAGAACTTGATGCATATAAGGACAAAGAACCTGGTACACTTTTAGAGCCATAACATCCTTTCAAGGTTGAATTTGCCCAAGACATTATGCAACAAAAAAGTAATAGCCTATAAGTATTTATATTCTTGATTCTAATCATATGTGTAAGTTTTTTTTAAACTTTATATCCTGCATTTTGTTGTAGGGACTGTGGTTTATATGTAGCTACATTTGCGGAGTTTTTGAGCGACCAACTTGTTATACCACCTGATGATTTTCGTTTAGATTATCTACGCAATAGATATGCAACATTGTTGTGGAGATATAGCAGCGACAAGGTCGAGGGTGGATACGTTAGTGAGAATGATGATCCACAAAAATCTATGGGTCAATTCACATCACCACCCGAAGAAAATTTGATTCACATAGAGTAGTATTCAACCATGTTTGCATAAACAATGTTATATGTTTTTTATTTTTAAGACAAATTCACTTAAGTTTTAGAGTGTTTCTTTAGAAACTTATTCATATTACAGTATTTTGTTATTTTTTAAATATTGTGTTTTCAATATATTGCTTTTGATACATTATGGTCCCCTAAAACTTTCGAATTATACATTTTTGTTTTACAAAGTTAAGCTTCACACTCATAACTGATTGAGTTAAAGTAAATAGATAGTTTAGATATGAAATAATGTATATGATACATAAGTTTAATGTATATGGTACATGACTTTTATTCGTCTATATCACTTATATCTATTTATATGGTACATGAATTATATCCATGTATATGATACATCAGATACAATATCACACAAATCGTAACAAATTACTAAATTGAACAACAACACTATTAACAAATCATGTATCAAAATTACAGATGTACCCAATACAGATTTAATGTATATGATTCATGACTTGCACCCACGTTTATGATACAACAGACATAATGTATATGATACATATCTAATATCTATATAACCGCTAAATTTTGGGACACTTAATTGTTTAAATTATGTATCAAATAGTTAATCAATTTTGATGCAATTACACAATAATAATTTTTCAAAGTTGATACATTCAAAATTTCTTTATATTTATAATAGTATCTCAATAATTGTCTATTGAATATAACATTGGCACACAAATCTCAACAAATTATTAAGTTGAACAGCAAATCTCATAATAAATAATGTATCAAACTAACTTGTGTAAACAATACACTTCATTTTACTCTAAATAGTAAAGTGAAAAATCTCTACAAATGCAAATTATTGATCATGAACATGAATGTTTTTTAAAAAACAAATCATTTCACTTCTCTTTCGGGAAGAAAGTACAAGTTCTCCTGTTGTGACCTTCTTGTCCACAACGTCCACAACAATTCATGTTTACTGTTATCTTCTCATCTACGTTTTTTTTTTCTTCATTTTCTTGGTCGTCCAGCCATCCTTTTGTATTTAGGTGGCAATATAATTTCATCTAAAACATAATGTGGAATTGACCAATCCTCCTTATCTGGCATTGAAACCATTGCAACCTCATAGGTTTTTGCTAATACATCAGGCTTGTAGTAATTAGAGCAATATGGATGCATATCTGTAACATTTTTGTTCTTTAAACTGTAATTGCGTGTGCGCAAGGTATCTCATCTAGTTGAAATCTTCCACAAGTACATACTTTCCGCTCAAGGCATACAATGTATCTTCTTCCAGCTTCATAAACCGAGAAAATATATTCAGACGATGGAACAACCTGCAAACACTAAGAAGTCAGTGATACATTACATGAAATGATATTTTTTGTATCTTTTCCAAAGCAATGCTGATCAAACAGGTAAATGATACAAGATTTAGATACATAAAATATAAAGTTATGTATATTGATAAATACCTTCATCTTTGAACATTTAGATGCGTTTACAATCAATACCTCCTCAAATCTTCTCCCCAATGTGTCCTTTGTATATGAGGCTATTTCTCTATTTTTACAGTTTCATGAACCAAATAGAATTCTAGCCTCTTCCAAGAATTCTAATATAGATAACTGACGTGCCTCAACAAGGCAGCCATTGATACATTTTGCGATGTTCGAAGTCATCATTCTACCTCTGTTTACTGTTGAATGGACTCTCGATCACTTTTCATACCTAGCATCCTTAAGGTAATCCTTCACCCTATGATCAACTTTTACCACCTTAGCCATTAATTTATCAAAATTCTCCTTTCAATATGCCTTTGCCATAGAGTATAGTAGATCACTTAGTGTGTTTCTGCTCCTTTTGAAGTTTGTACAGACATTCTTCCAAAGGTGCCATATGCATGCACAATGAGGTACATTTGGGAACACAATGCTTACACTCTTCATAATACTTTCATTTATATCTGATACAATACACATGTTTTCACGCTCGCCAAATACTTTTTTAAATTGTTCGAAGAACCATGTCCCCGAGCAGTTATTTTCAGTGTCTACAACACCATATGCCAATGGCAATATGCAACCTAATTACAGTGCAACACACCTTTTATTTTTTGATACATAACATTTACACTAAAGATACATTAATTATACAAATAAAACAAGTTCACAATTACAAAAAAACACATACCTGCCCCATCCAGTGTGCTTGCTGATACAAAATTCTCTTTGTAAGCGCCACTAAGATGTGCACCGTCGACAACAACTATCGATCTGCAGTAGTCGAACCCTCTCATCAATGGTCTCAAGGCTATGAAAAGATACATGAATTCATTATTTTTCGACTTGTGCATTCTTATATATGAATTTGGATACACAGTATTTAACATGCATATGTGTATTGACCCGTAAAGTCAATTTTGGAAATTTTCGTAAGATTATAATTTTATCCTTCCCGATAGTTGTCCCGAGTCATTTATGATCAGTCAGTGAAGTTGGTTTGGAAATTTTGAACTATTCGATAACTATAGTTACTTAATTGGCATGTATTTATTAAGTAATTTCTTTTAATTTAATTGGTGGTTAATGGGTCAAGTTTATAATTTATTTTTACACTTGTATTAAAATAAGTTATTAGGATTTGTCACTTTTAGTACATAATTAATTTAGAAAAGAAAATAAAGACAGGAACAAAAAACTAACATGTGTGTGTGGCAAGCAGAGCCGTCGTGTGTTCTCATGTACGATCTTGGTTAGACATCTAAATTTGTGAAGATATATCGTTGTGCAGTAATATCAATTAGTAACCATTCACATTGTTGTATTGGTATAAGAAAAAATTTAAGTATAACAATTGGTCTGACTTAAATTTGATAATTAGGAAAAGTTTTGGGTGAGATATTATTGTAGGATGATTACTTATAATAAAATAATGATGAAAATAATTGAACAATTGTACATGGGTATATAGAATGGATCTTAGATTTTTGCAATTATGTTCATTAATAAATTAGGCGTACTGTTTTTGTAACATTCAACTTTTTGTAGACTTTTCTTATAATTATCATATTAAGACCCAAGTTTGATATATTGAGATATGTAATTAAATATTAGGTGTATTATATTACATGAAAACTATTAGGGTTGTAGTTTTGGAGAAATTATGACTTAACCCTAGACTTGAAATTTAGAAAATATGGAATTTGACCTATTGGTTTGAATCAAGATCTAGAAACTTTATTATACCTTTGAGTGAGTTTTTGGGTCAAGGCTAGACACATAATAATATGTGTGTTGTTAGTTTTGAAATCTTATTGTGAATATTTATTTGAATAGATTGCATTGATTTGGAAGCCAAACGAAAGGGGAAGACTCAAGTCCCGAAACGATTGTTCGGTTATTTGAGGCAAGTGGATTTCTAAACCCTTGTTAAGTGTATAGAATCGTGTATTTCCTTGTGGCATGTGGTGGGGAGTAATGAGACTTGGTGATGGGTTGACTTCTCCATATTAAATAATTCTAATGATGAAAAAGGGGTAATAAAAGACAATGTGATTAGTTGTTGGTGTGTGATGTGTTGAGAATGGTTTGAAAGGCTTATTGACTCATTGTTGATGTTGTATCACGATTGTGTTGTTGTGAATTGTGCATTATTATGAAAATGGTCATCTCCTCATTATTTATATGAACATGTCATTTGCATTGTTTTGAGACATGGTTGTGACAAGTGCTATGTGAATTGAGAAAGAATAAGAAATTAAAGAGGATGTACCATTTTGAGGGACGTGTCGCGCGCCGCGACGGATACTATATTTTGAGGGACGTGTCGCACGCCGCGATAAATTTTATTATCGAGGAACGTATCGCGCGCCGCGATGGATACTATATATCGAGGCTCGTGTCGCACGCCGCGACGGAAGCATGGACAGATATGTCCTTCATGGGTCCCGGACTGAGAGAGAGCGGGTGTGTATCACTAGGTCAGACATGCATCACTATACTTGACAGTGCATTCCATTGCATTGCACATCTCTATCATTAGTGAACTTGATATTGTGTTTTGCTGATCTTGTGAGTGCCTTTCGGTGGAACTTGTGATTGATGAATATTGAGCTTGTTGTTGAGGATATGTAATTTGTTATAGTGTTATTGTTGAGTTGTGTGCTATGTAAAGTGTGAACTGTTAGGTTGGGCTGGTTTTATGCAGGTTGTGGTGGTGGAGGTTCGGTTGGGGTGTAAGGAGTACTCGTATTCTATTCCCTTAGCTTGTGTTAAGAAGTTTACTTGCTGAGTACCGTGTGGTTTGGTACTCACCCCTTGCTACTACATTTTTGTAGGTTACTAGCTCTGATATTCGTGATACTCTCTATTCTCTCCTTATCCGAGGCTTCCTGTGGAGATTGTGAGGTAGCTGTTTATCATCTCAGCGGACTTTCTTACTCCTATTTATGATTTTGTTATATTCTAGAAACAATGTCATTTGAGACTTTTATTGTTCTTTCGATTCAATTGTAATATTTTGAGTTGATTATGATTTCCAAATTAGTAGATGGTGTTAGTTTTCTTTTCTTGTTTTACTTCCGCATTCACCGTATTAATTGGGTATTAGGCTGACTTGTCTTGGTGGGATAAGACGAGTGCCATCACGTCCATTTTTGGGTCGTGACAAAATGGTATCAAAGCCCCAGGTTCATAGGTCTCATGTGTATACAAGTCGATTCCAAGTAGAGTCTCGAGGATCGGTACGGAGACGTCTGTACTTAATTTCGAGAGGCTATAGTGACTTTTAAAAAAATTCTTGACATCGTGAATCTCTATCGTGCATCCTTTGTCTGTTCTGATTTTTATCGTTTCATTCCATTCTCACTCACTTATGTGATGACTCGTGCGTAGTTCCTCATGTGAGTAGTTGGTGTCGTGTATGGCTTGGATGTTAGATATGGTACTAAGGTTTAAGTGATATACTTGTAGAGATGATGTGTGGTCAGATTTAGAATGTTCAGTGATTCGAAGAAATTGCGTCAGGTTATGGTTTGATAATTCACTTTGAGAATAAATAAACGATTAGGTTGAACAATGGTTTAAGGGACTTCATGAGTGTCTTATACCTTTTTTAGGCTAGTCATCTAGTAGTGAGATCAGTGCTTGTGTGGTATAGGCAATATCTGGAGTGGTTTGACAATTGGAAGTGGAATGATTAAAAGGATGGCTAGATAATGAATTGTGTAACCTTGGAAAATACAGTTGGTATAGTTTTCATAACATATATGGGTTGCTTAGCGAATGATGTTGTCACACTCCTTTTCTGCACACAGAGGGTTTTTCCAATTAAAGTGACGGTATTGATTAAGGGATTAATTTTATTTTTTCGGAGTCGCCACTTGAAATTGAGTTATGGTGTTCCAAGTCACCTTTTCGTTTTAATCCCTAATCAAAAGGAAATGACTCTTAATTTTGGTCTACGAACTAGAAATTCGGGTAAGGAATTCTATTGACCGAGGGGAAGGTATTAGGCATCCCTCGAGTCCCGTGGTTCTAGCACGGTCGCTTTAATTGACTTATACTTATCTTAAATTATTATTTTTTTGGATATATTATTACAGGCCATGATTTGCTCATATTTATTTTATTGTTGAACTTTTATTCGCCTCAACCTAGATGCGTAACTGCATTCTTGATCTTGACATTTAGAGACATAACTGTGTTCTTTGCATCCCACTTAATAATTTTTTGTGTATAAGTCTCTACTTTAAATTAATAAAAGTTAATCATATTAGTGGATAAGGTGCGTCACCGCATCCTTGAGTTTATTTTAATGTCTCAAGAAAAATATGAGTAACCACATTCTTAATTGAAACAAATATTTTTATCGTGCCGAAGTGTTCAGTCTAACGTTAAACGAAAACATTTATTCCTTATAATGAAAAAGCAAACAAAGTAAAATACTAAACTTCTAGAATAAATTTTAGACCACTTTCATATCATTTTATGCTTTACTATTTTTAAAGTTGACATCAAAATTAAACATACACTTTCTAATCCAACAAAACAATACCGAATTGTTAAAAATAAATCTCATTTTTCTGATTGATAAAATAAAACAACAATAATTTATTTACTTATTTTTAGCCTAACAATTTCTACTTTATCATTATTATCTAAATAAAGACAAGAACAATGCCATGACCTTTCATTTTTAAGAGGTCACAAATAAAGAATAAAAATAAATAAATAGAAAATAATCATCAATTAAAGCTACCTTCATTCATTAAACAGATATATAACTCTTTAACCGAATATTCATTTCAATCAAATTATAGATAAAACAAAACTATAATAAAACTAATCATATAATTACATCAAATTTCATAAATAAATTAAAGATTTAAGGCAAAGTTATACCTCAAATGAAGAAAATAAGTACCGCAAAATCTTGATCGAATCTCGATTAAAACACCCACAAATCTTTTGTAGATTGTATGGAGTAATATATGTATTGTGTTTAGAAAATAAAGAAAAAGTGAGAAAAAATAGGAGGGTCCTGCTAATCCCATTATGTAGGAGGGTCCTGCTAAACTAAATCTCATTATTTAAGAGGGTCCTGCTAATCTAAATCTCATTATGTAGGAGGGTCCTGCTAAACTAAATCTCATTATTTAGGAGGGTCCTGCTAATCCCATTATGTAGGAGGGTCCTGCTAAACTAAATCTCATTGTGTAGGAGGGTCATGCTAATCTAAATCTCATTATGTAGGAGGGTCCTACTAATCCCATTATTTAGGAGGGTCCTGTTAATCCCATTCTGTAGGAGGGTCCTGCTAAACTAATCCTATTATGTAGGAGGGTCCTGCTAATCTAAATCCCACTGTGTAGGAGGGTCCTGCTAATCCAAATCTCATTATTAGGAGGATCCTGCTAAACTAAATCCCATTACGTAGGAGGGTCCTGCTAATCCCATTATGAGGAGGGTCCTGCTAATCTAAATTCCATTGTGTAGGAGGGTCCTGCTAATTTAAATCTCATTATGAGGAGGGTTCTGCATCTAAGTCACATTATGAGGAGGGTCCTGCTAGTCCCATTATGAGGAGGGTCCTGCTAATACTACGTCCTATTATTCAAGAGGGTCCTGGTAGTCCCATTATCTAGGAGGGTCCTGCTGGTGTCCCATTATCCAGGAGGGCCCTTGCTATACTACGTCCCATTATTCAGGAGGATCCTGCTAGTCCCATTATCAAAGAGGGTCCTGCTAGTTTCTGTTTGCATCCTTACTCTATTCAAATAGGGTGAAACGTCGCGGTGACTCGAAAAATAATGAATTAAGTCAATTTTAAAAAAATTTCAAGAAAAAGAGTTTTAAAGGAGTCGCCACCTAATTTTAGGAAAAAATTAGGAAACCAATTAAAAAATGTTTACGAAACCATTAGATTCTAGATAAGGGTTCAAGTTATTTCGAAGGGAAGGTGTTAGGCATCCTTCGAAATCCACAAATGTGGGTCCTGACTGAATTAATTTTTTTCAAATTGAGGAGAAGATAAAAATAAATATACAAGTAAAATAAACATGCAATATACACAAGTAATAAAATAAAATAATAATATAATAAAAGGCCTAAGTTTGCCTAACGTCAATATATATACAAAATAATGAATAAAGAGTATAATTCGAACTTCATTCGAATAGCTTCAATGGGAAGTAACTCCAGGTACCACACTTAGTAAAAGTGTTAGTAATAAATAAATATGAATAAAAATGAATAAATCAAATAATAACTTCAAAATAAAAATCCGTCTTATTAAAATGGGAGGTCTTGGAAATCGACGGTAATTTCTTTATCGGCCAATTTTAACATACAAAATATATTAACTTGAACTAAAAATTTCCGTCTTTTAACATTAGGGAGGCCTCGAAAACCGACGGAGATATTTTTTCATTGGCCAAATTTAACATACAAAATATATAAACTTAAACTAAATTTTCGTCTTTTAAAATGGGGATGCCTCCAAAACCGACGGAGAGATTTTTTCATTGGCCAATTTTAACAAATGATTAATGTAAAGGCTAACATATTAGAATAATCAAAACGACACCATGGCAATTAACGTCCAATGAGACAAAGTAACAAACTATAGATTCAATTAAATTAAAAATAATGCATAGTGACAATGTATCAACAATGTATTAGCAGGAAGTAAAATTTAGCAGGGAAGAATATGAAAATAATAAAATCAATATTGATTAAAATAATATTAAATTTATTGGACAAAATTTTCAATCAAAACAAAAGTCAACTCAATATCAGCTAACATAGTAACAGAAATAAACAATTAAGTTGGGAGAAAATTAAAATGAAACCATAAGAAAATTATAATAACACAAAAATCAATCCAAGACTCAAATATCATAGTATAATGGAAGCTCTATCCAGATCTAAAATATATAAAACAAAGCAACACTAAGAGAGAATCAACACTTCATCAAAATAACAATAATCCCGCTAAACAAAAATGCCAAGACATTTCACAAATAAAAATCAAACGAAACACAAACAAGAACTAAAGCCATGGAAATCAAAAAATAAAACAGAGGGCGTGCGAGCAGCGAACCTCGCCGGAAATGGAGTTCTATGGTAGGACAGTGTGCTGCATTTTGTTTCTAGCTTGGAGCCTCAGTCACGACAGGATTGGTGGTGCCTCGTGGTTTGTTCCGTCGGAGCTCGGAGTTTTGTAACTGCTGACCACATCTCCGTTCGTCGGAGCTGCTTATAGATATCGGAGTTCCCCATTAATGGTGGAACTCGAGCATGGAGGAATGAGGCAGTTGTGGTCGACTATTTGGAGGCTGCTGGATGTGGGTTCGCTGGTTGGTTTCAGGGTTTCGATGGTTTTGGGTGGTCTGGAAGTTAGCAGAGAACAGGGGTTTGGTTTGGAGGCTGTTTGCTGGAAAAAGGGTTGTTTTGGTTGGGGTTTTTGGTCGGAAATGGGAGGTGCGGTGGCTGTTTGGTTGCCGGAAAAATGGAGGTGTGGGTCTGCTCGGAGAGCTACTGGTTGGCGTGAGGGAGAAGAGGGTTTGGATGTCATTTTCCGGAGAAGTTTGGTGGTTTTTCGGTGTGAGCTCGCCGGAGATCTTATTCTTGGTGGCTGATTCGTGTCTGTTTCAGCTGAGTTTCTTGTTGAAATTAATGGCGGAAATGGAAGAAAATATATTGTATAAGAAGATGGGGGTGGTTTGCCAGAGCTTGGCCGGAATCCGAGGTGGTGGTGGCCGGAAAATTAATGAATAGTGAAACCCTTTTGTGAAAAATTTGAAAATTTACAACCCTCTTCTAAAAAATAAATTCACCACCTCTAACTTAATGACCAAGTTATTCTTTAAATAGGAAATTGAAACCACCAATAGTACAATACCACTATCTTAAAACCATGGGCTAAAACCACTAGCTTAATAAAATATCTGTGTATGAAAAATTATCCATATTTTAATGAATTTCTAGACTGTGCAAAATATCAAAATGAATATTAACAAATGTAACGAATAAAATAAATATTAAAAAATATAATGAACGTAACTAACGACATGTGAAAAATGTAATTTAGCAGAAATAACGATTTAATCAAAATGAACAAATATTTGAACGTAATCAACCGGCTGTGACAAAAAATATGTAATTAATATTAATTGATAAAAAATCCTGGAATTTTGACAAATAATGATAAATATCGATAAACTTATTTAAAATTATAAAAAAAATGTATTTTGAACTATTAAATAAATAAAACTTAAAAGTTACAAATTTTGAAAATGTTAGGCCAAAATTAGGTGTCAACAATTTCCCATTATCCAGGAGGGCCCTTGCTATACTACGTCCCATTATTCAAGAGGGTCCTGCTGGTCCCATTATCCAAGAGGGTCCTGCTAGCGTCCCATTATCCAGGAGGGCCCTTGCTATACTACTTTCCATTATTCAGGAGGGTCCTGCTAGTCTCATTATCCAGGAGGGTCCTGCTAATGTCCCATTATCCAGTAGGGCCCTTGCTATACTACGTCCCATTATTCAGGAGGGTCCTGCTAGTCCCATTATCCAGGAGGGTCCTGCTAGTGTCCCATTACCAAGGAGGGTCCTTGCTGTACTACGTCCCATTATTCATGAGGGTCTTACTAGTCCCATTATCCAGGAGGGTCTTGCTAATGTCCCATTATCCAGGAGGGCCCTTGCTATACTACATCCCATTATTCAGGAGGGTCCTGCTAGTCCCATTATCCAGAAGGGTCCTGCTAGTGTCCCATCATCCAGGAGGGTCCTTGCTATACTACGTCCCATTATTCATGAGGGTCCTCCTAGTCATAATCATCATTTGGAATCACCACAACATTTTTTATTTTTAGCCTTTTTTGCACCAGAAGATATTTTTATGAGTTATTAGCATGAATGAGAAATACCTGTACCAAAAGAAAAATGCAAGATATCGATGCAATTAGGGTGTTTGTTCCCTAGAAATGAAAGATGGTATCTCTAGGGTGTTTGCTCCCTAAAGTCAAAATGCACTTAAGGTGTTTGTTCCCTAGAAATGAGAAATGATAGAGTTTTTGTTCCCTAAGGTCAAAATGCAGCTAGAGTGTTTATTCCCTAGAAATGAAAGATGATGCATCTAGAGTGTTTATTCCCTAAGGTCAAAATGCAAATACGATGTTTGTTCCCTAGTAATGAGAGTGATTTTTTTAACAAATAAAAATATGCCCCAGTTTTTAAATTGAGGAACTTTGAAACTCTTTTTAATTTATCATTTTTTCGATTTTTTTTTAAAAAATGATCTAATTTCATTCCTTCAAGGATATAAAATTTTATTCTGTGAGACCGAGCCCTATTGTAAGATTGCCTACGTATAAGTCAAACATAGTTCATATAAATAAAAAATTATTATTTATTTTTTCTGATTTTTTTATTATTTGGAAAAGACCTCTTTTAAAAATAATACTAGAGGAGAAAAGAAAGAAATTAATTCATGATTGAGATTGTTTTGACTTTAGTTGGTACCAAAAATTAGTATTATGCATATGAATCACCTTTTAACTACTTTCAGACAAATTTGAGGTCAACTTTGAGTAATCCCTATAGTTTCAAATGGTATCTCAAACATACTTAAGTATTTACAAGATCCGTTCATCATGCCTAAATAAAGGGATATAATTATTCATATCCTCATGTTTCAAGTGCCCTCGCAACAAATGACGTCCTACTTCATACAATAGAAGTGTTCTGATCTTAGGATGTTTTAGAGGTCACTCACACTTAGAAAAATATTCAGTGCATGAGATTGAGATACCATATGCTTGTCTCTTATGTAAGTATCCACTAATGTAAGAACACAAAAAATGAGATCAAATAGGACTTGTCATTGGCTTGTAATGTTGGCTTAGGAAAAGGTAGGGTATACATTTGGGATAAAGTGACTATTTCCTCCTTAAAATTTGCACAATATTTTCAATGTTTTTTCATTTTCGCATTTGACCTCTATTTTCTTGAAAGCTCCTCATTTAATTTCCTCTTCTTTTTTTCTCACCTTTTTGTTGGAGATATTTTTTCATTTTTTCATTCTAACTTTTCTTTGTCATTTTTTTTGGACTTTCACATGTTTGACCTTTTCACTTTGTTACCCAACTTAGATCTTTGGCCCTATCTTTATGCACTCAAAAAGATATACGCTAAAATATGGTTATTCAAATAAAAAGGTTTCAGGTTCGAAATGGGAGTTCTATGGATAACATGTCATTCGGTGGGCTTGAAAGGCACAATCGGATCAAAGAAAACCTATAATCCTTTTCCAAGTTAAATGTTGCTCAAAATTTCGCTCCAACCAACATTCGGGCCAAGTTGTAGATCAACAAAGTCATGTCATTGAAGTTTATATCTAAAGTCCACCACACAATGTACATGAAACATAAGTTCGAATTTGTTTTAGCCTTAACTTTAATCAAAACAGTTTCTCAAGTATTACATAAAGATATCAAGAGATACCAAAAGAAGTTGATAGGTCACAACAAAGTTGGCCTGTCTTGCCAAATAGTTTAACACTTTTTCTTTTCTTATGCACATTCCTAAACATGTTGGTACCAACCAAGTTCAATTTTCTAGATTAAAATTTTTTTCTTGAAGAAATGTCGTACCCGAAATAGATTTTTCATCTTTTCTTTTTAGATTTTAAAATTAGGAAGAGAAACACTTTTATTTGAACTTTGAATTTTTTTTTATAAAAAAATAAAATTACCCCAATTTTTGTGACAAGGACTTTCTAGATTTTTCCTTGGTTGGACCAAACCTCAAAATAAGGCTGCCTACGTATCTTGTCAAAGCAAGAATCAGGTCAAACGTAGTTCAGGATATATAAAGTAAAAATCTTTTGTTTTGTTTTATATTTTGAGAAGAACAAATCTTTTTTTTTTTTAATTTTCAAATAAGGATTAAAAACTTTTTTTTTTAATTTTGAAATATGGATCACTAAACCCGATGAGGGTTGCTTACGTATCTCATTGAGATGAGAATCAGGTGTGCGTAGTTCGTTCAGTTTGGACAGTTAAAAAAAAACTTTAAGATATTGAAGCCTGACTTGACAAATGCATTATATTTGCAATTTTGGTTAAGTTGTGAAAAATCTTTTTATTTCATTTTTAGGAAATGTATAATAACTTCTAAAAGTAGAAATATTTTTGGTGTTTTTTCTCTATCTTTATACAAAATTCGAAAGATAAACTCGTTTTCTCATTTCACTAATCACCCTACAATTGGCAAATCAAAGACCTTCTAAATAAATACATTTTCTGATAACACATGTAACTATCTAAGTAATCAAATAATAGAGGTATACACATCCTAGACAGATTTGATCCTATGTTGAGTCACGAAGTCAATTGCAAATAATAATGCAAATAAGCGGAGCCTACTAGGAGTAGACATGCACGTGTGTTTAGTTTCACTAGGTTTAACCCTGAAGGAGATAGGTGTCTAGACTGGCTTACCCGAGTGGACAACTCGAGTCAGGGAGGGGCATCCTATCTGTAGCAGCGTTATTTCGACTTCATTGCTAGTCCAACCCCGTCTAACATGTATGACTAAATATCCTTCCCTGCGTATCAAGACACTCCAGATTTATCTCAAAAGAAAGTGAGATGGATAAATGCATTCCCTGCTATCCTATTTTTTAGAAACTCAGATGGGATGCGCGAGAGAAGACATTTTATAATACAGTTCAACAATATTAAAGCAATAAATGAGCATCAAGTAGCACATTAGGCCATGATAAACAATATATCCAAAATAAAATAATAAAATCAAGTAAATGTCAATATAACGAAGCTCGAATTCTTGTTATTCCCCAGCGGAGTCGCCAGAGATGTCACACCCCTTTTTCGCACGGCGGAGGATTTTTCCAATTAAAGTGACGGTATTGATAAATGGATTATTTTTATTTCTTCAGAGTCGTCACTTGGAATTGAGTTATGGTGTTTCAAGTCACCTTTTTTTTTAATCTCTAATCAAAAGGAAATGACTCTTAATTTGCGAACTAGAAATTCGGGTAAGAATTCTATTGACCGAGGGGAAGGTATTAGGCCTCCCTCGAGTCCCATGGTTTTAGCACGGTCGCTTTAATTGACTTATACTTATCTTAATATTATTTTGGATATATTATTACAGACCATGATTTGCTCATATTTATTTTATTGTTGAACTTTTATTCGCCTCAACCTAGATGCGTAGCTGCATTCTTGGTCTTGACATTAGAGACATAACTGTTTTCTTTGCGTCCCACTTAATAATTTTTTGTCTATAAGTCTCTACTTTAAATTAATAAAAGTTAATCATATTAGTGGACAAGGTGCGTCACCACATCCTTGAGTATATTTTAATGTCTCAAGAAAAAGATGTGTAACTACATTCTTAATTGAAACAAATATTTTTATCGTGCCAAAGTGTTCAGTCTAACGTTAAACGAAAACATTTATTCCTTATAAAGAAAAAGCAAACAAAGTAAAATACTAAACTTCTAGAATAAATTTTAGACCATTTTCATATCATTTTATTCTTTACTATTCTTAAAGTTGACGTCAAAATTAAACATACACTTTCTAATCCAACAAAACAATACCGAATTGTTAAAAATAAATATAATTTTTCTGATTGATAAAATAAAACAACAATAATTTATTTACGTATTTTTAGCCTAACAATTCCTACTTTATCATTATTATCTAAATAAAGACAAGAACATTTCCATGACCTTTCATTTTTAAGAGGTCACAAATAACGAATAAAAATAAATAAATAGAAAATAATCATCAATTAAAGCTACCTTCATTCATTAAACAGAGATATAACTCTTTAACCCAATATTCATTTCAATCAAACTATAGATAAAACCAAACTATAATAAAACTAATCATATAATTACATCAAATTTCATAAATAAATTAAAGATTTAAGGCAAAGTTATACCTCAAATGAAGAAAATAAGTACTGCAAAATCTTGATCGAAGCTCGATTAAAACACCCATAAATCCTTTATAGATTGTATGAAGTGATATATGTATTGTGTTGGTATGAAAATAAAGAAAAAGTGAGAAAAAATATGAATGTGTTGGTAAATTTTTTGAAAGAAGAATAAAACAAAGATGTGTTTTTTTTTTTTTTTGTTTGTCTCCCTTGGTTTTGTGCGCGTGTGTATGTGTTGTTTTGTAAGTTGTTGCGCTAGTTTGTGGCTATAAGAATGTAGTGGTTTGTTTTTCTTTTTTCCTGAATGGTGTGTCTGTGTGTTAGTGTGTTTTTGTGTGTGGGAAGTGATGCTTGTTTTTTCTCCTTTTTTGTTTATGTTTTGCTGACTGTTTTTTCTTTTTCTTTTTTATTGCTGTGTAGTATGTATGTTTGATGGAGTATTTTTGGTGTTGTGCAGAATATATTTGTTAGGTGTAGTAATATATGTATATAGGTGTAGGGGTGTGTGGGTGTACGTGGGAGTGGGGGCAGTATAGGGGGTATGTAGTGGAGTGGGGGTATGTGGGTGGTGAAGGTGGATTGGGATAGTGGGAAGATGTGAGGAAGTGTTAAGTTATTATTATTCTTATTTTAATAATTAATATAATATAATATAAATATAATAACATTAACCGCAGGATCCAGGGGTATGGCGGTAGTCCGCCAAGCCGTCTAGACTAGTGGTCATTCAATATCCTTATTCAAGAACAAGAACTAAAATATGCAAGATCTGTTATAGTTTTGTAGCTGTATGGTAAATTTTTACACGAGCAAGGGGCCTGTCGAAGATGATACATACTTCTCGTCGAACTCAGATCTAGCGGTTCTAACTGTATTGCGGCCTTTGGCGCCCTTAACTCCAACGGGCTATTGCAGCCAAATCACAGCTTGCTAGATGAGTTTAACAAAAGTAGTATCATACCGACTGTACCACCATCTCGGAACCAAGCTTCAAAGGCTATATCATGATCCTTTATACTTAAGTAAAGTCTAGAACGAAGCCATGGAGTTCATGTAAGATATCCTAATCAGTTAACATAGATGGATTCCTTAGCCGGACATAGTCACGGCCAGGGAAAGAGAGAAAGGAGAAAGAAAAGAAATAATTAAACTATGTATAGAAAAAAGTACCTTGAGACCAGAGGTTGCAAACGATTGAACGTTTATTTTCTTCAAAGTTTTTTCTTTACAAAAGAAAGAGAGAAAAACTTAAAACTAGATAAAAACTTGTTGCCCTTTCTATACAAAAGAGGGCGCTAATTTATAGAAAGAAAAGAAACATAGAGAATCTTTGTACAGTGGAGGAGGGTCCCCTATGTGGGATCTGTGCACAGTGTATCTACTGTGTGTACAGTTTTTCTACT
>JAJONR010002391.1:0-66147 GCA_029582245.1 Solanum etuberosum | reverse complement strand
TCAAAATAGAATGGCCAGAGCTTTCAACAAAAAGGTCAGACCCAGACATTTCTCACCTGGGCAACTGGTTTTGAAGCGGATATTCCCAAATCAAGATGAAGCAAAGGGTAAATTCTCACCAAACTGGCAAGGTCCATACATAGTCTCTCTGGTGCTGACAGGCGGAGCACTCATACTTGCGGAAATGGATGGAGAAGTTTGGCCCAAACCCATCAACTCAGATGCGGTGAAGAGATATTATATTTAAGTTTGTTTCATGCTCTTTTACTTTGTATTGGGAACTACATCAGACCTGATTCCCGTTTAAGAGGGGATACGTAGGCGCTCCTATGGAGTTTGGTCTTATCATAATAAAAATCATCAGTTTTCCCCTTATTGTGTAACTGGGGAAGAATTTTTGAGAGGGTCTCAAAAATTCCATCAAAAGCTTTCTTCTTGCAGATTAGTAACTGGGGCAAATTTTTTGAGAGGAACTCAAAAATTCCATCAAAAGCATTCTATTCGCGCAGATTAGTAACTGGGGCATAATTTTTGAGAGGGTCTCGAAAATTCCTTCAAAGAGCATCTCCTCACAAATCCAGATTTTTGAGAGGATCTAAAAAATTTACAGCAACCAAGCTACAATCAGCAACGGTAGAAGATTTTTCAATGCCTTTCAAATCTTGTGAAGCGTATAAGATTCGAAGGAACCTCGCTCAATCAGAAGATTGTAAAGTCTCAAAATTGTGTCATAGTCAAAGATTCAACAATACTTTTACAAATTAATATTTTTCAAAAGCTTTTTCAAAACTTTCTCTCCTCCTCTATTTACATTTTCTTCAAAGCAATGCCGGACAGGTCTGGATGGCAAATCAAAAGAGCATACTAGCTAAATCAAGAATAACAGATCAACTCCCCTCTTATAAATTCACAATTTTTCTTTGTGCGCAGAAGAAACATGTACATATCGCCAGAAGGAGCAAGCTACCGTTATATTAAGCCTGACAAATCGTCAGTCAATGGCACCCTATCTTGCCAACAGGACGAAAGGTCAAGCTACGTTATTCTGAGCCCAGGAATCACTAACAAATGGTACACTGTTCCTTCCAACCATGGGAAGGACCAAACTACTTTATATTGAGCCCGACAATCGCCAGTCAATGGCACCATGTCCTTCCAACAGGAAGAATGATCAAGCTACTATTAAGCTCGACAAAGTGCTAGGTAACGGGCACCGGATCCTCCCAGCAGGATCAAGCTGCATAATTCTGAGCTCGAAAATCGCCAACAAATGGCACTCAACCCTTCCAACAAGCGAAGGTCTAAGATGCTCTCAACTACTGCATGTGCCCGAATATTGCATGTGCCCGAAGATTGCATGTGCCCGAATACTGCATTGTGCTCGAAGATTGCATGTGCCCGAATATTACATTATGCCCGAAGAATGCATGTGCGCGGTATTGCATTGTGTCCGAAGATTGCATGTGCCCGACATTGCATGTGCCCGATACTGCATTGTGGCTGAATATTGCATTGTGCCCGAAGATTGCATGTGCCCGATACTGCATTGTGTCCGAATATTGCATTGTGCCCGAAGATTGGATGTTCCCGAATACTGCATTGTGCTCAAAGATTGCATGTGCCTGAATATTGCATGTGCCCGAATATGGCATTATGCCCGAAGAATGCATGTGCTCGATATTGCATTGTGCCCGAAGATTTCATGTGCCCGACATTGCATGTGCCCGATATTGCATTGTGTCTAAAGATTGCATGTGCCCGAAGACTGCATGTGCCCGAATGTTGCATTATGCCCGAAGAATGCATGTGCTCGATATTGCATCGTGCTCAATATTGCATTGTGCCCGAAGATTGCATGTGCCCGATATTATATGTGCCTGATACTGCATTGTGCCCGAGATTGCATATGCCCGAGAATCGAATTATTGCATGTGCCTGAATACATCTATACATAACAAATATCAAATTAAGCCACAAGATGCTCGAATTACATCAAAACAGATACGCTCTCTTTACTCATTACTTATAATCCGAAGGCGTCATCATCCAAAGGCAGCATCTTTCATGGCCTGCGGACATCATCTTCATGGCCTAAGGATTTACTTTCTGTTTATCATGATCCGAAGGTGTCATAGTCTAAGGGCACCATTTTTCATGGCCCACAGACAACATGTTCATGACCTGAGGATTTTAATTTTTGCGTATCATGGCCCTAGACATCATAGCCTAAGACGTCATCTTCATTGTCTTAAGGCAAATATCATGGTCGACATGGGAAACTGCATCATGTTTATATTTATTGTTCATTTGACATATCTACTCTAATCGCTTTATCTAGTCGTATTATAAGCTACAGATGCATAGAGACTGATATGGCAGGTGAGACCAATTGCCCTTTCGGCTACGATTATCATGCTTATATGTCTATCGCAATAAAGGCCCTCTCAATGCTTTGCTACTCGTACTACTTCTTTTCATCTGATCCTTGCTTAAGCTGGAAACCGCTCTATCATGCCTTTCTCTCTACTCTAATCTATTCAAGCCGATATCGTTCCTGTTCGAATCATACCGCTCTTTCAAATTTTTTAGAAGCTTCATTTGTTCCTAAATCTAGAACTACACGCGACCTGATTCTCGTGATACCAGAGATATGTAGGCGATTTAATACAAAAGTCTCGGTTGTACCCATTTTCAAAATCAATATCATTTCAATTGATCCCACTGACATCTCTTGTCGGTCGGACAAAATCGGCTACTAAGTCAACGTTGGTTGTCCGACAATTCATCCTTCATTTTCAAGAAACCAAGGGGCAGCTGTTGACACCCAATTTTGACCGACCTTTAACCCTTTCGGGAGTGCTATTCGATTAAATACGTTTTTTTTCAAAAACGTATTTCGGGTTAAAATTTTTAATCGTTTTTGTCTAAAAATTATTTATTTTCGCATGCTTATTTTGCCAAGATTATTGTAATTAAATTAAATTATTATATTTACCGATAGTTAAACTCAAAATAATTATTTTACTCAAAATTTAAGTGATTTTAATAAAATTATAAATAGTATAGTTTCTTATTTATTGAATAGCATTCCCTTAATTTCTCTCCAAATTATTTAAATTTTAGCCTACCCTATTCTAATTACTTTCAATTTCAGCCTATTCAATTCCCTTTCTCATTTCAATTCTAGCCTGTCCTAGTTTAATTCGTTTCAATTATAGCCATTGTTGATTGCAATTTTGGCCCACTACTATTCCAATTTTTCAAGATTTCAAACCCTCCTTTAATCCCAACCGTCCATCCCTTAAGGTAAAACCCTAGATTAAATCCTAGCCGCTTATCTAAACTAATCCTACGGTCAAGATTTGATCCCCTAACCTTCCTATTTTAAAACCTAATAAACCAAAACTTGGATCTATTCATCCTCTTCTCCAAAAAAAAAAAAACAGCCGCACCACCCTCTTCCTCCATACTCGCTGCTCCGACCACCACCAGAGGCGGTGATGCCCTCCCCCATTTTTTCTTCTTCCCCTCCCCGTCGTCCTCTTTCTCTCTCTCTCCTCCATGTCTCCCTCTTCTCCGACGAAGAGGTCGACAACAACGTCGGAAAATATCTCCAGCGACGGGTGAGAACTGCAGCAGGCAGCCGCTGTCCACCAGCAGCACACAACAGCAGCTCCTTCGTCCCTCGCAAGCGGCGACATCCGATGTCCACCAGCAACAGCCAGCCGTCGACAGCGACAACCAACAGCAGCAGCAACAACCGCCGGCGAGATGCGAGCCACCAGTAGCAACAACGACAACCAGCAGCTCCAGCCGCAGCAGCAGCAGCCTCCGGCAAACAATCAACGCTATGACAATGAAAATGAATTTTTTCGATAGGGACTGATCTTTACAGATCTGTCCCAGGTATGAACATTTATTTTAAGCCTTAAATCTTTATACAGGTGGGTCGTTTGTTCATTAGTGTTCTTCCTTTGCTGAAATTTTTATAGAATTTTAAACTAGTTGGATAGCATGTCATGGTTTGGTCTATGAAAATTCTTATCTTCATTGCTATGTTCTTCCTTGTGATGGGTTGTTCCTAATCTATTGCAACTGATTCTTTGATATTATAATAAATTTGTGTTCATTATTCAATATGCTCTAAAGGGGAATTTTTCAGATTTATTAAACTCTTGATTGAACAGGAAATTTCGTCCGATATATCTTCCTTTTTCGTTGTATACCATGCTCGGGTATATACGATAAGAGTTTGATTTGATATTGTGGAACCATTCTCTTGTCTTGTTGATAGATTGTGTTACCTTATTTTAGGGTATGATTTATCGATTTATGGCAATGGTTGATGATATTCGTGATTAATCGATTCTAATTGATTAGGGTGTTAATAACTTCTTACCTTATTTAAATGGATGAATATTTTCTTACTTTTTATATTTGGTAAATTAATATTATTTTGGCTCTTCTTTATTTAAGAAAATGATATTGCTCCTAATTTATTCTTTCATTTATTATGTGCCCCCCTCTCTTTGCTATATAAAGGAGACCTCTCTTTGCATCAAGGGGACACGGACTCACGCAATAACTAATTATGGGCCATGCTATTTAAATGAACATGGATAGATACAAAAGAAGAGGTAGAATTATTTAACCCGCATGATTCAATACACTTAGCACATGGATTACAACAAAACAAAACAAAAATATAAAAAAAAAAACTAGGAGTAGAGTAAGGCAGTAAGCATGAGAAAGAGTCGATATCATTTAAGCTTCCACCCAAAACAGAGGAATAACATCTAACTGATGCAAATCTCAAAGAGGTATGAGTAATCTTTAAACTTAGTCACTAGACATTAAAATTCAATGCATCCAAATCATTCTAGGGAAGCAAAAATTCATCAAACCAATCCTATAAAATTAACTCATTTACAAGTGCTATGGAAAACATGCAGAGATTTGAAGGAAAAGAAGGTGCAGACAACTAAGATTGAAACTACAAGAATATATAAGAAACAAGGACTCTGTTAAGCTTAACCGAGATCAATGAGAATCAGACTACGCTTTCGAAACATTCTAAGGAAGTAAAGCACTGAAACGAGGACATACCAAAGTGGCATTCATAGAGCTAAAACCAACAGACCCACTAATCCATTCAACAACTTTAAGGATGCTCGAAGATGAAGAATAAATCTCAATCAAGTTAAGACCTTAATAAATTCACAAATAAGACTTAAAACTACTAACCTTTACACTTGGAATACAAGAAATGTAGGCATGGTGACCAAACTAACAACAAAGGTGACATTCCAAACATCATAACAAGTATGACCAGAGAGAAAAAGCATAGAACTCGGAAACAATCTATTAGACACTAAAATCAAGAGGAAAAATCCAAGGTCTTAGTCAAAGAGGCTCTAGGCTTAGATTACACGAAAAAAGACAGACTCTATGTCTCGACAGCCAAAATACATCAACTCATACAAAAATGATCCATTCTTAAAACATCAATAATAAACAGAAACAAAGAAAAGATGACTTCACAAAGGAAGAAAATGAGTCAACAGAAAAAATGCTTTCATTTACAAACGAAGACTGACTGAAACGAGTTAGAATCAAAAAAGAATCTCACTTTTTCCGGGGCAACAAACGGAGACAGCAACGAGCAGTGACGAGCTCTTCCACCACACGAATTCGAAGATCGAGCAGACAACCAAGAACTTTAAGCTAACTTTGAACGAGGAACTTCTCGCTTCTTCCTATTAAAAGAAAAGAACCGTCTAAAACTTCTTAATTATAAAATTTCGTTCAAAGAAATTCCAACTTCCAAATCAGTGAAAGAACATGGGTATTTATAGGGGAGAAACTAGGGTTGATTTGTGGTGGGGGGGGAAGGGCTGAGGAATTTTGGGTAAGAATCAAGGCCCAAGTTGAATTTCACCATCAAATTTCTCCAAGGATAGAGGAAGGTTGCTGCTTCAGTACGAAAATTCCCATTCTCAACAAATTCCAAACGGCTCATTCATGAGGGTTGTTCGATTTGATGTTAGGATGAGTAAATCGTGGAGATCGCTCCACCTAGCGCTGCTCTTCGTACAAATTCGTACTGGGAGGCAGAAAGAGGAAGAAGGCGCATGAAAGCTGTTGCTTTCCGTCTATCTTCACGCTAGAATTGGATGCCATTTGGATCACCATGAAATCGATGACGCCGTGTCCTACCGTTTGGTACGTAACGCTACTGGGTGTCTTATCATTTTGATTTGTGAACGTTGAAGAGGACACTGTGTACGTTTGGAGAATGGTGTCATGTATTGCTGTTGTCGCTTCTGGGTTTCTTTTAAATGGAGTTGGGCCGGGTTGGGAGTAAAAAGAGTGGGATGGGAATATGAGGAAATGGGATTGGGAATAGGAAGATTGAAATGGGTTGCTGAAAGGTGATAGAAGAAAAGGCCCAAAATATTGGTCTTTTAAAATGGGTTGATTCCCCATATTCCAATGAAGGTGGGACCAAAATAGGATCTACAACAAAGTGACACAAATGCCTCCAAAATATCTTCATTACTCAAACATTCATCAATAAAAGTAGTATTATAGTCAGATTTAATTTCTAACATAGCAGTACTTCTAGGAAGTTTCACATACAGCACACACTGTCCAGGTTCATACCCCAACTCTTTTAGATAATCCCTCAATTCAAATAAGACAACCTATCTATATCAACATCTAAAAATTCATGAACTCCTCCACTATGATATGGTTTCCCCTTGTATCCCTTTTTTCCCATCTTCATAACACCACCGTGGTAAAATCTCAAAGTAATCAATTCAAAAGACATTTTAACCTGAAAAAAATATTAACAGTTGACCCTCAACAACGACAAAATACATACAACAACAAAATACATACAACAACAAAGGGGAATCGTGTGAATGAAAGACGAAATACAGTAAACTTGAAAAAAAATTAATGACGAAATAACCCTAAGCTAAATAGTATGAATTATGAAGTAACCCTAGAGATGTCTGACTGACCTTTCAGATATGGAGACGACAACACACGATGAACGATGAACGCCTCGATTATAACCACCAAGCCCTAGTAACCATCGATTTGCTTCCACCAAACGATTAAAGCCTCGATTGTAAACACCATTTTTCTCCAAATATGAAGTGAAACCTTGATTAAATGATTAAAACTAAAAGGATGACTCAAAAACACTATAGAATCGAAGAAATCTTTAGCTAAAATTAGGATTTACGGATGAAATTTTCAATAAGATTTTGTTGTTCTTACAGAAACTAAATGGGTAGGTGAAATAAATGGATTAGGGTAATATAAAATGGATTTGGGTGAAAAGAAACGGGTTTGGGTCAAATGAATCGGGTTGGAGGTCTTATAATACATGGCTTCACTAGGAGGCGAGTGGCGACAGAAGAGGTAAATAAATACATTTTTCTGTACTTAAGGTGTGTAATAATAGTTCACCCCATTAATAAAAGCGTGTAACTGACTTTTGGGTACAAGTTTAGGAGGCAATTTATGCCTTTTTCCAAAATAATACACGCATTAAACCTTGTGTATTACTAGTATCTTGTTAGGTATTTTTTTAATCCATGTATAATAAATGATTGCATTAGTTATACACTCTATTGTGTATTAAGGTGTGCATTACTAATGTTATATCCCATTTTAATTCGAGGTCCAAACGGTGTACAACATATTGGTGATTTCCAAATTATTAACTAACTTAAGAAGTCGCCACCTAATTAATTACGGTGAATTAGGGCACCTAAATATTTAACTAAGTAGTGCTAAAATTAACTCCAATTAATGGTCTACTTAACTTTATATGATTCTAGATAAGGGTTCTAATTTATCCTAAAGGGAAAAGGTTAAGCATCCTTTAAGATCCGTTAAAAATGGTTAACTGGCCAAACTTAAGTTAATTAATTTTAAAAGAAAGATATGAGTGCTAAAGATTAAGTAATTGAGTAACCAAGTTGAAAAACATTTTTATTTTAAAAGCTTTTTTTGCAATTGTATTAAACTGAAAAAGATTTAAGAAAGAATAATATCTTTAGATCAATTTAGAGAAATCTATAATCCATGGCTAAAAAAAAGTGATTGAAAAATAGACATTAGTTCATTAATTGACAAATTGCTCCCTTTAGAAAAAATTTAGAAAAATAAGTGTTTAAAACGTAATATTTTTTTTGAAAGACATTGTCAAGTTTGAACAAAACTTAATAAATCTAGTGGGTTTAAAAATGGTGCAAAAAGAAGTGTTTTTTTTAAAAAAAATTTGCCAAATAAAGTTTATAAAAGCTAAAGTAACTATAAAGGTTTGTTTCTAACTAAAGGTATCCAAATCCAAATATTTATATTAAGTCAACTATTATGAATCCAAACTAGAAATATCTAAATCATACAAGCAAGTATAACATGTAAAGAAAAACACGTAAACAAATAATGCAAAAATGTAAGTAGCCATAAGTGACTCTTGTTATATCGTAATTTTACTATCTTTAGAAAAATCACATTTTGAAATGTTTTAAATATAAAATAATTTGAGAAAAATACTTAGAAAAGAGTCGCCACTTAATTTTTTAAAGAAATTAAGAAAACTTAATTTAAAAAGACTCTAACAGATCAAATCTTTATAAATTTAGAGAAAATGGGTAAGAAGTTTTCATTTACACTTCAAGAAGGTTCTTAAAGCATTTCAAGTGCCCGCTAACACACGGTTATTCTACGACTTGACCAAAATAATTTTTCGACTATCTTTTAAGAAAATGGTTTATTATATAATAATAATAGTAATAATTTACAACATTCAATTAACTTGAGAAAGTAGTTAAAAGAACAATTTTTAATTATTAAGAAAATAGAACCTTAATTGAAACAACTTGGTCAATTAGGATTTTAACAAAATTAGATTAATTAGAATTTATTTAAATCCTTTTTAGAAATAATAATTCAAACCAACTTGGTCAATTAAACCATGAAAAGTATTTTTAATTAATTGAAAAATAAATGAAAAGTTTTGACTAAAGATATTCAATAAAAGTAAAAGAGTTGATTAAAAATGAAATTTTATGAAAATAAACTAACATAAAGAATATAGTTCATCTTTGGGGAATTTAATCAAATTAAACCAAATAAAATGAAAGGGTTAGAATTAAACAAATCAAATAAATAAATAAATGCAATCAAATACATAAAGAGGTAATGGACTTGAGCCCACCTGTCCTAAGACTAAAGGTATGCCATAAATGGGCTTGGCCCATTTAAATTAAATCTGCTGCTGGAAATTGAGTAGGGCTTTTGGCCCATTCTCTACTGCCTTTATACGACGTATACAACTTCTGTATACTGCTGTATATTCTTGTATATCGGCGTCCAGAACCTGCAAATCAGTGTACACAAACGTACATAATCCAATTTTGGACTCCCGTACACCTGCATCTCTGTTTTCACCCTGTATTTCAACACTTTGACTCGTATATCAATATATACTGTTTTCAACACTTTGACTCGTATATCAATATATACTGTTGTACACAACATGTATACAGTCCATAGAGAATTGAAACAAACAGAACACAAGAGAGAATGAATATTACCTTTCTTGGAGCAGCCAACTGGGATGAAACAAGCTTAACAACAAAGCTTTCACACCACGAATGAAAACTTTCGATGAGCCTTGGAAGCAGTGAGCAAAATTCAGGTGTAAATCTTATGTGACTTTTAGTAACCTGTGATTCTTTTGTATATAAGTTCTTGCCCTCAAAATCTAATCTTAAAAACCATCCTTTAACAGTGAAAGAAAAGGATTTATAGAGATGAAAACTAGGGCCGATTTGGGGGGAAACGGGCAGAAAATTTGAATTGATATGCTCTTTTTCAAGGCAACAGTGAAAGGGATGGGAAATCTTCTGAAAAAAGGGGAAAACGGGATGGGGACGGATGCGCTGGGCTCGAGGTCGCGATTTGCTGCGGGATTTCCGGGCTGAGCGACTGATCGACTGATCGACTGAGCTGGGTCGATCTCGCGTCTGAGGAAAAAAGGAAAAAAAGGTGTACAGGGGTCGTTTGGTACTGTTTGCTGCTGATGTCGATGTGATTGCGGTTCTGGGTTGTACTGGTTCACTGTTTTCGTATGAGTTCGCTGTACTGGTTTCTCCGCAAAGAAGAAGACGCAGTGAGGGGTGGGGTCGGGTATTGCGTTGTACGTTGCTGCTTGTATTGTTGAAATGGGTTTCTTTTGAATTGGGTTGTATTGAAGAATTGTTGTTGTATTGTTTGGGTTGGTTGGGCTGAAGAAATAGGCTCAAAACTTGGTCTCAAATTGAATTAAGGTGAGGTTAGAATTGCCTAGAATCATATTAGGAAAATGGCCACATGAAATGTAATTATGGCGTATGGGAATTAAGAAGTTAGCCAAATTGAGTTTAATTTAGGGAATTTGACTAAAATATAAATAAGATGAATTAATATTAATTAATTAACGAACTTCTTAATTATAACGAAATTAAAATAACTTGCAAACTATTTTTTTTTTTTTGAAATTTCATAAAACTAATTATTTTAAATCGCTAGAAATTGAAGAAGCTCGATGATTAATATACATCGTGGAGGGTCAAAATTGGGTGTTAACAACTAACACCATGAATTTCTAGGTATTAGCAATGCTATAATAGTTTTAATGCATGCATTAGCTCAATCAAAGACCGAATTACCTCTCAATTATTTTTTTTACATCTTTTCCACCATAATAGTGGAGCGTGTCTTTGTAAATGATTTTTTTTATGCAATACATACTATTTTTAATGCATCATATCAAACAATGCATAAAAATAATTTATGTATAATTAACGCAACATAACTAATACATTCTATTTAGCATTATTTTTATACACTATATCAAACGATCCCTAAAAATTTTAAAAAGTACATTTTACCCCTTCTTAATTCCTAATTAGTACTCCCTCTGTCCCTAATTACTTGTCCAATTTTATTTTTTTTACTTGTCCTTTTTTACTTTTCCATTTTGACAAATCAAGAAAAAATAATTTTTTTTACCTATTATACCCTCAATTAATTACTTTGAAAAAGGTAGAACTTCTTGAAAATCTTAAATTTTTAATTCATCCAATTCATAGTTAATAGGGGTAAAATGATAAGCTTACTATGTCAATTATTATTTTCTTAATTATCGTATCAATTCAATAGTAAACAAGTAATTAAGAACAGAAGGAGTAGAAGCTTTGACTAGTTAAAGTTATCACATTTTTTAATTTATGTCTTAAAAAAATCATTTTTTAATTTCAACACTTGTTATTATTACTTGTTAGACACCCTCTACTCATTTTTCACTACTTACTTTATTTACTATTTTATTTTTAAAGAAAGAAAGGTTGAAATAAACAAGTCATTCGTAAATTGAACCAGACTATTCCAGAACCCTCCAGCGAAAACAAAAAAAAACCCTCAAGCTCGACGCCAATGGCGAGGGTTCCAAGCAAGCACTCTCGCGATCAATTTCAGGTATTTCACTACCTATATCTCTTAATCTTTACCTTTCTTAAAATGTTTGAAGAGCGTACATGTCTGTAATTTTAACGATTCCTTTTCTTGATTTACTGACATTTTTTAGCTGACCAGGACATGCAGGGGCTCTTGAATAACTTGCAAGATTGGGAACTATCATTGAAGGGTAAAGACAAAAAGATGAAATCTCAGACTCGTGGCAAAGAGACGTTGGTAATCACTTATTTCATAACATACATCTTCATATGTACTGTGCTAAATGATGCTTTAGTTAATTAGAATTGTGCATTGGCGAAACCTGAGGAGCTATGTCAATTATTTTTTTATGTATATATAGCAGATGTTAAATTCTCTCGACTTCTTGCTATGTTTACTTTTTTATACTTCGTATAGCCTTAGTGAAAATCCTTGCTCCATCATTGAATTTGGAAAATTCACTTTGGCTCCATCATTGAATTTGGAAATTCACTTTTCTTTGATTTGACGTGTCATTTTGCTTTCCCCTATGTTCTGAGACAACGTTCATATGTTTGTGTGGCACTTCTAAGGGATTTTGAGTGATACCTGGAATGCCTTAGAGAAACACCTTTTATTTGTGATAATGATTCTGATATTTTCTGTTGTTAGCTTAACTTTGTTTAAGAGGTTTTCTTAGATTTTCTGTTAATATCTGAATAATTGTGGACATTGCGTTGATTTTAGTGTCTGTAGCCATTTATCCATTTCTCAGCCATGTGGCTAAGAACAGAATAAGTTTCTGCATTATTGTCAAGCTGCTACCTTTATTTTCTTGATTGTTGAAGAGGTTACGTCACACATACTTCAGCCATGTGGACTGGTGCTGTGGGTTATTTGTAAATGATTTTGTCTGTGTTGACTTGTCAGTATTAAAACGTTTCCCATTTCTCCTAATAACCTTGCACAGAGAGAAGACTGGAGCCATACTAGTGAACTTCTTACTAGTCCTCAAGTTAATGGGACACAACGAGTTGACAAATCTACCTCGATCAGAAGTGCAGCTGGTCCATATAATTATTCTAAAAATTACAATCCAATTAGCCATCTATCAAGTGAACTGATATCGGAAGAGAGCAACATCAACGCCAATTCAGAGAAAGAGCTGGTACGTTAGATCCTTCAAATTAATTGTGCTTTTTTGAAAATGCAAAGCTTGGTCATTATAGCTGGTAATCTGCATTTTATGCTGTTTCCTAGGGTAATGAGTGCTTTAAGCAGAAAAAGTTCAATGAAGCCATTGATTGCTATTCTAGAAGCATTGCACTTTCACCAACTGCAGTCTGTTATGCCAATAGAGCGATGGCTTATCTTAAAATCAAAAGGCTAGTTTAATGCACTTCATTGTTCTTTTAGGTAAAGTATAGTAAGGCTTGAAAATTGGGAGCTGTCTTACCTCTTTGTATTTCTCCGCATGTATTTAGGTTTCAAGAGGCAGAGAACGACTGCACAGAGGCCTTGAATCTGGATGATCGCTACATTAAAGCTTATTCTCGCCGTTCAACTTCTAGGAAAGAACTTGGGAAATTGAAAGAATCAATTGAAGGTATAGTTTAATCTTAAAATGTAAGCATACGAGGAACTGTTATATTCAGGTTTCCTGTCTAATGCAACTGTAGCAGCACAGATGCTGAATTTGCGTTGAGGTTGGAACCACAGAACCCAGAGATTAAGAAGCAGTATGGAGAAGCTAAGGCTCTGTATGAGAAGGTGATCACTCTATTTAGTTTAGATGCAATCTCTTTTTTGTTTTTCTTAAAAAGAGTTTGCATTTTAATAATCTGCAATGATTTCTTTCTTGGAGATACTTTGGCATGACTTCTAGGTCTGTGAGATGGTACTAGTCCTTTGAAGTGTCTTGCACAATATTTCCCATGATGAAATGAGGAAAAGCACTGGTGATACAATTGAAATAACAGCTATACTGTACTTCAGCTAGCAATTCACCTATTGAAATAATGTAATTCCTGTTTTACCAGCCAAAATGTCTGCTCCATGTTGGCTTATCATGATAATTGGTTAATGAGAAATGGAGCTGTTTGTGCATATATGTTGTGGGAGGAAGTAACTTATGCAAATTAAGTGATAAAGTTCTTTTTGCATGCACTGAAGATCTATGCTTAGTGTTCCTTGATTGCACCATGATATATTTGTATCTTCTGGAGCTTCATCTCTTGAAAGATCTCTTGGTCCCTTTTAGAGGCTGTTTAAAATCTTGACATTTTTTTATGTTTTTCTATGCATTGATCACAGATTAGTTAGTTCTCAATTTAATCAACCTTGTAGGAGATTCTTAAAAGAGTATCAGGAGCAACAGATGTTTCTGCACAAGGGGCTCAAAAATCTGGAAAGACAATTAAATCTGGTCCTGTAATCCAATCTGTATCAAGTAGTTCTCAAAAGGTGGCTGAAGTTCAGACAATTCCTGCCAAGGTTGTCACTTTAAACTGTTGGAAAGTATTATAGCATTTAATTATCTTAATGCAAAGCATGGACCAATTCACTGTCATCTTGTCATAATTCGTTATAAATGATTGATTCTAGCAGTTATTTTAATAATATTCAAGTACTCTTGTTAATGAGTGAAATTTGTATTCTAGCACTTAGCATCTAAAAGTTAAACTGGTGTGAGGAGATGCAACAGATAAAGAGGATTGTAATGAATTTTTATATGATGTCTGAGAAATTAGAAGAAGAAAAAGAAAAGATATGGGGAATTGAATTGATTGATCATTCCCTCAAGTTGATGGGATTAAATAGCTGTTACAGATAATGTAAATAAGGAAAGAAATTAATAAGATATTACATAATCTCCGAACTACTTAATTAAAGGGATTAGGGAATATTCTTATATCTAGACTATCTAATCATACCTTATTTAAATATTCTCATATCTATACCATCCAAATATACCATAATTAACACTCCCCATCAAGCTGGAGCGTATAAGTCATATTCTCCTAATTTGCCACATATATAGTGAATTCTAGATCCTCGGAGTGATTTTGTGAAAATATCTGCCAGTTGATCTTTTGAGTTGACAAAATTTGTGGCGATGCATCCAGACTCGATCTTCTCTCGAATGAAGTGACAATCTATCTCAATGTGCTTCGTATTTTCATGGAACACTGCATTAGAAGCGATATGTAATGCAGCTTGGTTATCACAAATCAATGTCATCGGTTCAACTCCTCCCATCTTCAATTCTTGGAGAAGTTGTCTCAACCATATAAGCTCACATGTAGCTAGTGCCATAGCTCGATACTCTGCCTCTGCGCTTGATCTAGCTACAACAACTTGCTTTTTACTTTTCCAAGATATTAGATTGCCTCCAATTAGAACACAATAACTTGAAGTGGACCGCCTGTCAGAAGGAGATCCTACCCAATCTGCATCAGAATATCCAACAATATTGGTGTCCCTTATCTTCATACAATAAACCTTGTCCTGGAGAGCTTTTGATATACCGCAGGATGCGAATCACTGCATTCCAGTGACTATCATAAGGTGATTGCAGAAACTGGCTAACTATACTAACAACAAATGAGATGTCTGGTTGCGTGATCGTGAGATAGTTGAGTTTGCCAACAAGTCTCCGATATCTGCTAGGATCTTTTAGAGGCTCCCCTTGTCCTGGAATAAGCTTAGTATTCGGATCCATTGGACTGTCCACATGTTTGCAATCCAACATACCAGCATCTTTCAAAATGTCTAAGGCATATTTCCTTTGAGTAATAGCAATACCATGGCCAGATTGTGCCACTTCAATGCCTAGAAAGTATTTCAACTTGCCCAAATCCTTAGTCTGAAAGTGACTTGAGAGGCGTTATTTGAGTTGAGCAATACCTTCATGATCATCTCCTGTGATAACAATATCATCAACATAAACAATTAAAAAGATATGTTTATCATGAGATGAATGCCTATAGAATATAGAGTGATCAGCTTCTGTTTAGATCATTCCAAATTGTTGGACAACTGCTCGAAAACGACCAAACCATGCTCTAGGAGACTGCTTGAGACCATAGAGGGATCGACAAAGTTTACAAACTAGCCTAGACTCCCCCTGAGCAACAAACCCTGGTGGTTGCTCCATATATACCTCTTCAGTAATAACAGCATCATCCCAAAAACGTAAAGGGACATGATTGTGAATGAGCAATGTCCGAGCTGTTTCAATTAGATGTCTGTTCTTTTGCTCAGCAACTCCATTTTGTTGAGGAGTATGTGCACAAGAAGACAAGTGCAATATGTCCTGGGATGACATAAAAGAAGAGAGAGAAGTAGAGAAGTATTCTCGGGCATTATCACTGATTAACTTCTTAATGGAAATACCAAATTGATTGTGAATTTCAGCACAAAATTTCTGAAAAATAGAGAATAACTTAGATCTATTTTTCATTAAAAATAACCATGTGCATCGAGAATAGTCATCAATAAAAGTAACAAAATAATGAAAGCCTAAGGAAGAACTGACACGACTTGAACCCCATCTATCAGAATGAACAATTTCAAACATAGAGGTAGCCCTATTATTGATGCGCTTTGGGAAAGAGGCACGAGTATGTTTCCCAAGCTGACACGACTCACATTCTAACAAAGATAAACTCGATAAACAGGGACCATCTTCTGCAATTTCAAGAGACTTGGATAACCCAATTGACTATGGAGCAATTCAGAAGAAACAACGGAAGTGAAAGCAACATGTAGTGTTGGAATAGATAGGAGGTACAATCCTTGTGACTCATATCCTTTTCCAATCATCTGTCCTGTACTCCGATCCTGCACAATGACAGAATCATCAAGAAAGGTTACAGCACATTTCAGTTTTTTTGTCAATTTGCTAATGGAAATAAGATTATACGGACATTCAGGTGCAAAAAGGACTGATTTTAAAGGTATAGTAGGCAGAGGGTGAGCTATACCTATCCCTTTTACAATAGTCTTTGATCCATTAGCCAAAGTAACAGTAGAGAAGGTAGAAGGGGTAGTAAGACTAGAGAGAGTATTTTTGTTACCAGAAATATGGTCAGAAGCACCAGAATCAAGAATCCATTGTCCATGAGATGAAGACTGTGCGACATAAGCAAATGAGTTACCAGGTTGTGCTGTGCAAGCAACCGATGAGGTTGATAATTGTTGCCTTGATGTTTGGTACTGAAGGTAGTCATTATAGTCTGCTCCAGTTAAAGTGACTGATTGAGATGATCCATCCTTGACATTAGGTATAGGTAGAATACCATCTCCATTATGAGTCATATTTGCTGTGTGTCGAGGACGATCATTATTGTGTGGAGGCTTAACATGAAGAAGCCGACATTCTTCTCTTATATGCCCTCCCTTATTACAATGAGTACAATGTAAGAGGAGAATTCGACATTCCTCTCGTATATGTCCTCCCTTATTACAATGAGTGCAATGTTTATTGTTCCTCCATTTTCCTTTCCTGTATCCACCTTGGGAATTGTTAGTTTGGACAGCCATGATAGATGCATCATAAGAATTTACCTCTGGTGGTGCAGATGTGATGCGTAGTAATCTTGCAAATACTTCTTCCAAGGTAGGAATAGATGGGCTAGAAAGAATTTGGTCACAAACTAAGATTAGGTCTGCTTGCAACCCAATCAAAGCCAAGACCATAAAGAACCTGTCTCTTTGTGTCTCCTGCTCATTTAATTTGTCAGTAGAAGGCATAAGAGAGTCAAATTTATCCTTTAAGGATTCTACCTGACCCAAATAAGTTGCCATGTCTTGTTGATTCTGTTGTAAATGAACAATATCTGACACAACTTTGAAAATGAGTTGTATATCATTTGTATACAAAGTTTTGGCTTTGTTCCACACTTTGTAACAAGTTTTACAAGACTGAAACAAATTTAACAACTTAGGATCAAGTGAATTCCACAGAAGACTACAAAATTGTGCATCTATTTTCACCCAAGCAGGTCTATCAGTTGCTCCAATATTACTACTGTTTTTGAGCAAGTCATCTTCAAATCCTTGACCTATGCCCAGGAGGTGTAATTACCACTACCATCTAACTTTACAGTAGTAATTACCAGTGATGATGTAGAAGAAACAATTGACTTAACAATCTGATTTTGAGTAATCTTATTATCAGTTTGGTTATGAGGCATTTTTATTTGTCAGAAAGGGAAGTACTGATGAAGTAAAAAAAAAGTAAGCGTCTTCAACAGATATGGAGAAACAAAGAAGTAGACAACCAAATGTAAGAAAGAAAGAAATTAGATAGAGTTTAAATGACCTGGAGAAAGAGAGAAGAAAGAGGGAGGTGAGAATGAAGTGAATCTGATATGGTTGATTTAACAACTATTGATCGATCCCTCCCTCCCTTTCTTCTTTTTTTTTTCTTTCCAGTTTTTGTTACTGAAGAGAACATTTAGAGAGGGGGCTGAAAAAAAAAGCCTTGTGGCTCTGATACCATGAGAAATTAGAAGAAGAAAAAGAAAAGATATGGGGAATTGAATTGATTGATCATTCCCTCAAGTTGATGGGATTAAATAGCTGTTACAGATAATGTAAATAAGGAAAGAAATTAATAAAATATTACATAATCTCCTAACTACTTAATTAAAGGGATTAGGGAATATTCTTATATCTAGACTATCTAATCATACCTTATTTAAATATTCTCATATCTATACTGTCCAAATATACCATAATTAACAATGTCCAAGAGTGTGGCCTAGTGGTCAATGAAGTGGGTTCAGAATCATGAGATCTCAAGTTCAAATCCTACCAGAGACAAAAGCTTAGTGATTTCTTCCTATCTATTCTAGCATTGGTGGATAGAGTTACCTGATACCTGTTGCTGGTGGAGGGTGATAGGTTTCTGTGGAATTAGTCTAGGTGCGCATTCTATTTGATAGAGCTCTCTCGGGACTACATTTCAATGTGCTAAAAAGTATTATATACCATGTCAACCATGTGTCTAACATAGAGGAACTTGCAAGTATTACGGGTTGTTGCATTGGGATTTTTCCTCCCACTTACTTAGGCCTACCTTTGGGTGCGGGTACAAGAATTGTGAGGTGTTGAATGGTATCATCGAGAAATTTGAATAGACTAGCTGCCTGGCAATTGCAATATATGTTTGTGTTGAAGTCCGACTCTCATTAACAGTGTTCTTGACCTGCTCCCTATCCCCAACAAGGTTCTAAAGCATCTAGACAAAATCAAGAGGGACTTTCTTTGAGAAAGGAACAACAGCACTCACAAATTTTACTTAATTAAATGGGATAGTCACACTGCCAAAATTCAAGGGAGGTTTAGAAGTTTGAGAGTTAGCCTCACACAAACAAGAACCTCCTAATAAAATTCAAGGGAGGTTCAAATTGAACCCTCTACCTCCCACTTAGATCCGCTCTTGCTTTTGAGGTATGGTGCGGTTATACCGTCCTTAAAAAAACTTAAAAATCTTCGGTAGTTTGTGTTTCTCTCATATTCCACAAGTTAAGAGGGACTAGTTAGACAAGAAAGATGAACCTGGAGTATTTATTGGTTACAGTACAATCTCTAAAGCTTACAGAAATTTTCAGCCTCATATTGGAAAAATTATGGTAAGCAAAGATGTATTTTTTGGAGAATGAGCAATGGGACTGGGAGGAAGTTAGCCAGAAGCAGATTATAAACAATTTACCAGATTATGATGAGAAAATTGATGCTCAATCTGTGAGAGGAAGAAGGTTGCTCTTTGACTTATACCAGAGATGCAATGTCGCCATTTTAAAGCCTTCTGGAGTTGAAGAAGCCATTTCAGATCCCAAGTAGCAAGCTGCAATGGAGGAGGAGCTTGCAATGATCGACAAGAACAAGACCTGACAACTAGTGGAAAAGCCTCAAGATGGGAAGATCATTGGTGTGAAGTGGGTTTACTGCACAAAATTGAATGCTGATGGTTCCGTTTACAAGCTCAAGGCAAGACTTTGTTGTAAAAGGTTATTCACAAAATTTTGGAGTTGATTATTCAGAAATATTTGCTCCAGTTGCTCGACTTGATACTATAAGACTGTTGTTAGCTGTTGCTTCTCAAAAAGGTTGGAAAATCTTTCATTAGATGTCAAGTCAGCTTTTTAAAATGGTTTTCTACATGAGAAAATTTATGTGGAGCAATCTCGAGGTTTTTATGTAAAGGGACTAGAAGATAAAGTCTCATCAATTGAAGAAAGCCCTTTATGGTTTAAAACAGGCTCCAAGAGCTTGTTACAAGCATTTGCAAGGCTTAGGTTTTAAGAACAGCCTAAGTGAATCAACTCTGTTAATTGAAAAAGGAGATTCTGATATTGTGGTTCTATCACTTTATGTTGATGATCTTCTTGTAACAGGGAGTAACCTTCAATTGATAGAGGAATTCAAGGAAGAAATGAAAAAAACATTCGAGATGACAGACTTAGGAGAAATGTCTTACTTTCTTGGAATGCAGATTCATCAAACTCAAAATGAAGTGTTCGTGTCCAAAAGAAGTATGCAAGGGAGAAAATTAAGAAGTTCAAAATGAAAGACTGCAAATCTATGAACACCTTCAATGAATCAAAAAGAGAAGTTGATTTAAGGATGATGGCAGTTTCAAGGTTGATAAGGCAAGTTATAGAAGTGTGATCCGATGTCTCATGTATCCCACTGCCACAAGACCTGACATTCTGCAAGCATTAAGTGTCTTGTCCGGATGTTTGAATTGTAATGCACATGAAAGTTGCCCAAAGAGTGATAAGGTATGTCAAAGGAACTTTGGACTATGGTGTTAAGTTCTGTAAAAGTCAGAATTTCAAATTGTAAGGTTATTCTGATAGTGATTGGGGAGGGTCAGTTGATGACATGAAAAACACTTCAGGTTATTGTTTTAGCCTTGGTTCAGTATGTTTTTCATGGTGCTCAAAGAAGCAAGATTTTGTGGCACAGTCAACTGCAGAAGCTGAATTTATAGCTGCAGCAGCAGCCGTAAATCAAGCTTGTTGGCTAAGGAAGATCTTGATTTAGAACAAGAAGAAAGCATAGAAGTGTTTGTGGATAATCAGACAGCCATAGCCATTTCTCATAATCTATTTTTCATGGGAAAACCAAGCAAGTATCCGATTAACTTTACTAGGGATGTGCAAGAAGCAGGTTAAAAGATCAAATTGCTGATCTGCTTACAAAGTTGTTTCATGTTAAGAAGTTGAGTTTTTCAGAAGTAAACTTGGAGTCTGCAATTCTCGAGGACACAAATGTTACCTGATTTGTTTTGCAGATAGTTTGGACTCTATTTTTATTTTTTGAAACTTTGTTAGCTATCTTTAAGTTCAGTTCCTTTATTTTAGTTAGCGATAGACTTGTTTAACAGTTTTTTAGCAACAATCAGTTATTGACTTCATGTATATAAGCAAGCTTTCTTGATCAATAAAACGGTGACTTTCCAAGTCAAATTTACTTGCTTCTGTTTCCGTAATATGTACAATCTCTATAATGTAATTTCAACATGGAATTTGAACTTAAAATGATGCTAACAGTAGATCATTTATTGGGTAACTAATATATTTTATGAGGTGGTGAAAATTTTGTCCAATACTGGTGTTCACCAATCCACAATGCCTTGAACATTGAAATTCTGTGGCAGGAAAACAATAGAGATGTTCCTGGGACTGCTAAAGTTGAAGATACTCATATGCAGATTAACAACAAAGATTCAGATGCTTCTCCAACCGTTCCTACCCTGAATCCTGCTTTTGAGACTGCAAAGGTTTTACTCCAGGATTTAGTTATTTCTGCTACTCCTTCTGTGCTGTTTTGAAACTTATCATATTGAATATCCCCCGCACCCCACCCCCACCCCTATCCATTTCCCTTTGCATGAAAGGCAATCAGAAGGTTCCAGTTCATATAAGTATACATAATGTTGTGTCAAAACTTTATTAAGCAATATAATGTTATTTGTGAAAAACTGTCTCTTGTCTCATAGCCTTTTTGACAGTGGTATTCATAATCCATGTTTGATGGTGACAAACACTTAACCGATATCATTCTTTTTTGGATGAACAAGTCAAGTCATTATCAATTACGATCACCAACATAGGGTTAATTTGTTGTCAGATGCTTGATCAATTTGTTTTACCACACATAAAGCTATCTTCACTTGCTAGATCATGCACTTGTTTGCTCTAGAACATCTTCCACATAATGAACAAATTTAGAGCAAGCATACAATAGGCAAAGACTAAACCAATTTCATTTCTGTTTTTGGATGAAAAATTAAGTCATTATCAATTATGATCACCAACATAGGGTTAATTTGTAGTCAGATGCTTGTTTAGCTTGTTTTACCACACATAAAGCTATCTTTCTTAGCTTGCTTATGCACTTATTTTGCTCTAGAAACATCTACCACATGATGAACACATGCAGAGCAAGCCATCCACATAGTAAACTTCAACTAAGTAATGCACAATCGTAATACTCATCATAGGGACCTTGTTGAAAGCATTTGATCGGGTTAAGATCATAATAAGGATTATCTCGCATATGTATTGTAAGAAATAAAAGAGAAATATATTGCATCGAGACCATATTACAATTCTTTTTCAAGTAGGATTCTATATACTATTCTCTTTCCTATTCCTATTCTATCACTCCCTCTCAAGCTGGTGCATATAAGTCATATGTACCGAGCTTGTGACAAAAGTAATTTATACGAGGACTAGTGAGGGACTTGGTGAAGATATCTTCAACATGATCAATCGACTTCACAAATTTTGTAATGATATCTCCTGAGAGTATCTTTTCCTCGACAAAATGACAGTCGATTTCAATGTGCTTAGTCCTTGCATGAAAATACTAGATTTGACGTGATAAGAAGGTCTGCTTGATTATCACACTCAAGTTTCATCTGACCAATTTCTCTAAATTTTAGTTCTCTCAACAACTGTTTGATCCAAACTAGCTAATAATTTGCTACAACCATTTCTTGATATTCTGCATTAGATCAAGCAACCACACTCTATTTCTTAGTCTTCCAAGACACCAAATTACCTCCTACTAAAACACAATATTCAAATGTAGAACGTGTATCAGAGGGTGACCCTGCACAATTAGTGTTTGTATGTCCAATGATATGCTCATGGCCTCGATCTTCAAAGATTAGTCCTTTACCTAGAGTTGACTTTATATATCACAAAATATGAACAATTGCATTCCAAGAATTATCACATGGGAGTCATAAACTGAATTACAACACTCACAACAAGATTAAAAGGACAACTAGGGACATAAAGAATAAAGTTTGGAGTGACCAAGGATAAGGGTTTGGCTTTTCCAACTCCTTTTGGTTTTGTTTGGATTCCATTGGCTAAAATAATAGTAGGAAGAGATTGTGAATAAACAATTTCAGACAAGGTGATTTGTTACCAAAAATATGATCAGAAGCGTCTGTGTCAACGACCCATGATCCAAGAAACCTAGAAACACAAGCAAAGGAATTACCAGCAACTGAGGCTACTTGTGGAGACGTCTGTTTACTTGTTTTTTTTTTTTTTTGGAAATTGGTAAATTGTATTCATTTAGCATTAAGGCTATGCTGGCCACCTCCAAAAAGTTTACAAAAAAGAAAAGATACTTACAAAGAGCCTATAAAATCCACTAGTTGGATTTCCTCTTCTATACTCTGTTCTTTACACCAAAAACCTAGTGAAGTAATAACTTTCCACTTAATCTTCAAAATAGAGGATTCTTTTCCTTCTAAGATCCTCTGGTTCCTCTCCTTCCAAATGGTCCATCAGATGCAGGCTGGGACTGTCCTCCACCATCTTTTTTGGCTTTTGCTTCCTCCTCTTCGAATCCAACAGCTAAGCAAGTCTGCAGTATGTTCAGGCATGATCCAGTTGATTCCAGCAATGGAAGTGAACATAGCCCAAACTTGTGTCGTTATGCATGAAAATGTGTTTGTTGGTTTCTAGTGCCTTCTTGCAGAGGAGGCATCTAGATGCTATGATGGACCCCCTTTTTTGCAATGCCTCATGTGTCAAGCATGCTTTCCTAGCTACTAGCCAAGTGAAGCATTTCACTTTATTAGGAGCCACACTCTTCCGTATAGTATCCCAAGGTCCAGTTGACCTGCCTGCAGCTACACTCAGTCCTCTTTTGTATACTCTGTTAACAATGAAAATTCCATCATTGTGGTGCCTCCAAATGAGTTTGCCCGAGTCTGTATTAGTGCTCGGGAAGTTTCCTATTAGTTTTAGAAAATCTACTACCCATGGTATTTCCCAATCATTTAGGGGTCTTCTGAAAGTCAGGTTCCACCCTTGAGGGGACCACATTTTTTGTATACTGCATCCAGTATTCAAGCTTATTGAAAACAATCCAGGAAAAAGGGAATGAAGTGTGCCATGACCACTCCAGTCCTCTTCCCAAAAAAGTATCTTGTCTTCCCTACCAACTCTAACTTTAGTGTTTAGCTTGAGAGTCATCCATAGATTCCTGATAGATTTCCAAACCCCAACCCTATATGTATTAGTCACTTTATTAGTGCACCACTGCCCTTTCGGACCATACTTATGAAGGATAATCTCCCTCCACAAGGACTGATTTTCTTGAGTAAATCTCCATAGCCATTTGATAAGTAAACTCTTATTATGAAGCTTTAGGTTCCTCACTCCCAGACCACCAAAACTCCTGCTTTGCTAAACTGCGCTCCATTTTACCAAGTTGAAACTTTTCTCAATCTTGCTTCCTTGCCATAAGAAATCCCTCAACTTGTCTATAAGATTTTCACCACCTCACCGGGGATGGGAAATAAAGACATTACATATGTTGGCAGAGAATCTAAGTCTGCATTGATCAAAACAACTCTACCTCCCAGGGAAAGGTATTGTGATTTCCAAAGAGCTAGTCTTTTTTCTGTTTTCTCTATTATTCCATCCCATATGTTTACAGCTTTGTGATTAGCACCCAATGGCATTCCCAAATAAATTGTTGGCAACTCCTCTATCCTGCACTTCAAAATATCTGCCAGAGACTGAATTTGCTGCACCTTTTTCACTGGAAAAATATTGCTTTTCCTCCAGTTAATCTTCAACCCAGAGCAAGCTTCAAAGATCACCAGTATCACCCTTAGGTAGAAAATTTGTTCTTGTTCAGCTTCGCAGAAAACCACAGTGTCATCAACATATAATAAGTGAGTCACCTCCATGATTTCATTGTTCCAGTTCTTAATGCTGAAGCCTCTTATCCAGTTGTTTGTTGCAGCCCTTCTCATCAGGCTGCCTAGCCCTTTCATAGCTATGATGAACAGGAAAGGGGACAAGGGATCCCCTTGTCTCAGACCTCTTTCAGCTGGAAAAAAAACATGCAGGTTCTCCATTTATCAGAATGGAGAACCTGGTAGTTTTGATACATAATTCTATCCACTTAATCCACCTTCTCCTGAATCCCATTTGCCTGAGAGTGTTCGACAAGAAACTCCAGTTCAGGTGGTCCAAGGCCTTTTCTATATCTAATTTGCACATAACTCCTGGCACATCTCCTTTAATCCTGGTGTCAATGCACTCACTAGCAATAAGAGCAGCATCCATTATTTGTCTCCCTTTGATGAAAGCCATCTGGTGGTTGTTTACAACTCTGCTTATTACCTTCTTTAATCTCTCAGCCAACACCTTTGCTATGAATTTGTAGATCCCAGAGATTAGATTGATGGGTCTGAAATCTCTTAGATCATTTACTCCAACCTTCTTAGGAATCAAAGCTACAAAAGTGGCATTGAAGCTCTTCTCAAACTTGTGATGAGAGCATCAGTTCTTCCTTTATTGTATCCCAAAAAGTTTGAAAGAAATCCATGGTATAGCCATCTGGTACGGGTGCTTTTTCTGCAGCACACATCTTTATCCCTGCCAGTAACTCTTCTTCCTCAAAAACTCTCTCAAGGTTGTTTCTTTCTTCTGTTGAAATGCCTTGTACTTCATTAAGATTCAAATAAGGTCTCCAATTTTCTGATTCTTTGTAGAGATCTTGATAAAAATCCACAATGGAGCCCTTGATAGCCACAGGATCACAAGATAGTTCTCCATTGATCAACAAGGAATCTATAGTGTTGAGTCTTTTATGTGCAGTGGTCATTCTGTGAAAGAACTTAGTGTTTTTATCACCACATTTGAGCCACTGGGCTCTGGATTTCTGCCTCCAAAATCTTTCTTCATTCCTGGCCACTTCCTCATATTCCATGGCTAAATGAGCCTTTACCATCCGCTCATCATCATTTAAGGGTCTGCTCTCTTGCAAGGTCTCCAAGCTCCCTATTTGATCTAGGATGTGGCCTTTTCTTGCCTTCCAGTTCACCTTGTGCTCTTTGCTCCATTCTTTGAGTTTAGCCTTTAACATGCTTAATTTTGTTGCCAGAATATAGTCAGGGGTACCAGATATGATAAAAGAACACCATTCTTGAAATTTTTCTTTAAAGCCTTCCACATTAAGCCACCACTTTTCAAACTTAGTAGTAAGACTTCTTGAAATTACCATCTCCACAAGTCAAAAGAATGGGTTGTGGTCAGACCCAAGGCTAGGAGGAGAGATTTGCCTAATCTGAGTGAACATTTCATCCCAAGGAAAATAATACAAAACCCTGTCTATTCTAGAAGCATTCCTGTAATTTGCCCCTCCTCTCCAAGTATAGGATCTCCCGAAAAGAGGAGGGTCTATGAGTTTCAGCTCAGGAAAAATCAGACATTGCTCCAGATAGGTTAACACAATTAGTTTTCTCAGATGGAAATCTTATTGTGTTGAAATCTCCACAAACCACCCAAGGCCCTTCACACAAACTCCTCATTGCTCCTAGTTCTTCCCATAAATCTCTTCTTTCATTCCTATCACAAGATGCATAGACAGCTGTGATAAACCAGTCTCAATCTTGATTAATCCCACACAATTTGCAAGTAATCATCTGGCTGCCACTCTCTACTTCCTCCCCCCTCCAAGCCCTTTTGTCCCACACGATAATGATTCCTCCCTTAGTCCCTAAAACTTCCATCCATACTCCCCCCATCCATCTATTCCCACCCAATTGTTGAATATAGCTTCCCACTGTCCCATTTAGTTGTCTCAACCAAGACTATAATGTCTGCTCTCTCCTGCTGGATTCTACTCCTTACTAGATTTCTTTTCTCCTCCCTATTTAACCCCCTAACATTCCATGCTAGAATTTCCAGCTTCATAACTACTGATTGGATTGTTTCCTCCCTCTGCTTCGTGAGTCGCTCCTTGTTTCTGCATCCTTAAACTTTATATCAAAGAAAAGATTTTTGAGCTCTTTTGGGACCATTTGCTTGTCATGATTTTTTGTTGAGAGTTCAGTTGTTGGAGCTCCCTTCTCTCTCCTTTGATCAATTTTGAGGAACAGTGTTGTGGCCTCTTCTATACACCCCTCGAAAGCAACCCCAAATTCTTGACTTAATCTGAGGATTATTTTTTGGACCCATAAATTCACTTTTTGCTCTGCTTCTTTGCTACACCCAGAGGCATCAAAACAAATTGGGGTAGGATCCCCCAAGAGAGTTATTTGCTTCATTGTGCCTTGGTCTTCTACCTCTTCTTCGCTGCCTTCCTCCCCCCTTATGGTTAAATTTGCCCCTCCTGCATGTAGTTGAAGTTCTGCTCCCAGAATCTCAATTTCGTGTTGGTCGAGCAATTTCTCAACTTCAGAGATAACGCTTTGATCGACTAAGGTTAAAGAGTTGTCTTGGTTTCTGTGATGTTGGGCCATAAGTTTACTTTATCCAGAAAAGGCTCTATATTAATTGAGTTAGAGAGCAGGCCCACAGGTCCATACACATCTGAGTTTTGCTGATTTAAGTTATCAGTGGGCTCCACTGGCAGCTTCTTTTTGGGCTTAAAATTTTGAGAATCCAAAACTTGGGCTACCCTAGGGGGCCCATAATTACGAAATTGCCCTGGCCCAATACAATCCGTAGGGTTATAACCCACATTAAAAGACTCCATAGGTGGCCAACTCACATTTGTTGTGCCCACGTGATTTTGGTTCAGACTGGGTCCCACAATATTGCCTATAAGAGGCTCTTTATCTAAGGGTTCTTTCCCTTCCCTCTGTATCCCTAAAGTACGATAGGTCAGCAATACCTTTCCAGAGTCGTTCGACTTGTCCCTTTCACTTTCCCTTTATAATCACAGACTGATGTCTCGACTGTTGTGCTGGTCCTCCTCCAACCTATGAAACCTTGCCGGAGCTTCCACCCACACTGGACGTGTTTCAACTTCTCTTGGGATGCTTTCAATAGGGCCTTGCACTTTTAGACGCACCCATGGAAGATGATTTTTTAATGAGGTTTCTTCTTCTGTTTCTATCCCCCCTCCCCACATTTATCTCTTATTTCTTTAATAATTTTGGCTGACCAGAGATGCAAAGGAAGACCGAGGGTTCTAACTCAAAACCAACCAAATTTGTGATGGGTTGGGAAAGCACCCACTGTTGGAGACCACCAATCCAACACTAGTTGTTTCCCCTGCCTCTACCAGTTGCCAAGAAGAATATGCTCTGCATCCTCTCTCGAATGGAACTCGAAGGAACTCATCATATTCTATCTAAGTAATATGAGTATTAGTGGATGGTTGATCAGGTTGCACAACAGAGGCTAGGTGTTGAGATGTTTGTTTACTTGCTCGACAATGAAATGACTCATTATATTCCTTTTGAGTTGTATGAACATTATTGGGTGGTCGACCATGCAGAGTAACATATGTCACGAGTGTTTCCAAGCATATCTCAATAACTACACTTGTTGAGATATTCCAAAATGACCTCCTCCTCTTTGATTCTCCGTAGATTGAGATGTTTGATTTTCTATGATTTGAGATGCGAGAAAAGAGGAGTCAACGGCATTTTGTGAATGGGAGGGGCGGCAAGGCGAAGTAAATGAGAGAATAATTCATCAATGGTAGGAATTGTAGGACTAGCTAAAATTTGATCACACACATTGAATCATGGTCAGTAGGAAGTCCAGCAAGTGTAAGAACTAGAAACAACATTTGTCTTGTGCTTATGTTAGTTTTCCACATTTGTAGTGACTGGCATCAACATTTCAAATTATTCCATGACTGCCTGTAATGTCCCAAGTAAGTAGACATTAGTTTCTTGATTCATTAAGTTGGTGATCTGAGATATCACATCATACGAACAAGATGTCAGTGTATAAAGGAAGCCTTTTCCCAAACTTCATAACATGTCTGGAACGGGCGAAATAAGGGTATCCAACTTGGAATCAATAGATTGCCTTAGGAGACTACATAATTGAGCGTCAACCTTCTCCCATTGTTCATTGGCTTTTGCATCTTTCTCACTAGCTTTTACCTTTTCATCTACCACACTAGCATTGTTTGTTAAGTGGGTCTTGGACACCTTGACCCTTGCACCACAACTCAATTGAGGAAGCTCAAGCTAAATAGTTTGAGCTTCCCATTAATGGTTCTAAAGTGATCATAGGGTTGAAATTCCAATTCTCGTAACTTTGGGAGCCAAAAATATCAACTCCGAAAGACATCTTGTGAAATCAGAATTGTAGCCTAAAATCTAAAAAAAATATAAACCGTTGCTGGAATCTAAAAAAAATTGTTTCAATGCCGGAAAATTAATATGACATTTGGAAAGTGAATGGGTCGTCTTGGAATCAAGAGACAAGTAGATCTTGAACAAGAACGTTGCCGGAAAATTGGCCGAAACAGGCTCAAGCCCCGACGCGTGGTCAGATCTCGTCGGAAGTGACGAAGCTTCTGGGAGGCATATGCGAGGTCGGCTATCGGAGTGGTTGACTGAGGTTTGGTCGGCGGAAGGTAGGGGACCCTGTGATGGTGTCGGTTTTCACATAACACCGACAGAAGAAGGAAATGACGAAAAATAGTCGCCAGAAAATTGAGGCAGAGTGACTGTGATTTTGTTTTCTTTCCCCAATATTTCTCACCAAAGCTCTTAATACCTTGTAAGGAATAAAGGAGAAAAATATTATTGAATTGTGTATGTACATTATTGCACTTTACTCTATTTATAGACACTATATCCCCTTCAAAGTGGGGTTCTATAAATTATTTCTGTTCGTATTTCTATTCTAAACATATATTCTAAAAGCTCCTTGAGTATTTTATGTTAATGCATATCCATTACTGAAGTTTCACATTTGGTGAAACCTTGAACGTTAGTACCTCCAAGTGTCTGAATTTATTTATGACTATTTTAGTGAACAACTGTATTTGTATTTCATTTACAGGCGATACAATACTAGTATTTTGTCATTTCTGTCATGCTAATATAATTCTACACATACACTTGATGTCCTACTTAATATTTTTGCAGAAAACTCACAAAATAAGAAAGCAAGAACTTGAGGAATCTGTCCAAGAGCTTGCTGCTCGAGCAGCTGGTCTTGCGAAGACTGAAGCTGCAAAAAATATTGCAGCACCAAATTCAGCCTATCAGTTTGAGGTTTCTTGGCGGGGACTTTCTGGTGATCGTAATCTGCAAACTCAATTATTGAAGGTCTTTAACTTTTTCTCGTCATCTTTTTTTTTTCTTTTTATTTATTGGTCAAATACATGTTAAAACTGTCAAGAGACTGCTTTTTTCATTTCTGCACCTGTTTCAGTAATCTAGACCTGCTTTCTCTGTTCAGGTCACTTCACCTGCAATGTTACCCCGAATATTTAAAAATGCATTATCTGCGCCAATGCTCATGGACATTGTAAGATGTGTTGCCATATTTTTTATGTAAGTATGGGGTACACTTAGGTAGGATCTTCAAGTAGAGTTTGCAGATAGCTAATCTTGACATGATTTTTTCTTGCTATTCACCAGTGAAGATATGAATTTGGCAATTAGATACCTGGAAGATCTGACAAAGGTCCCAAGGTTCGACATGATCATCATGTGCCTTTCATCCACCGATAAATCTGGTAGGTTTGAGTTGTATTTTTATTTCATGTAATTACATGTTTTTACTATGTACTAATGTAAGCAATAAAGCTTTGCATAATAATGATCCACATCATTCCACTACATAAGTGGAGATTTAAGAGTAGCAGTGTGACACACATGCTATGAGAACATTTTCATGCATAATTGTACTAATCTTCAAGATGACCTCTTTAAATCTTATTGGCTTAGATGAGGGTACCCTATGCATTAAATTTAAGTTGCATATCACACTTCAGTTTTTACTGATTTGAGCATGTGAAACAGAACTTCTCAAGATATGGGAAGAGGTCTTCTGTAAGGGAGCCGAGGAGCACTCTGCTACACTTGGTGCACTTTGTGTCACGTATGGCCTAAAATAATGATGGAGCTTTTCTGGTCCAGTTAACGCGGGAAGCTGACGTTCTTGTATTATTATCAGATTTTTGTTATTGTACAAAGCGAACATGCATGTGGATATAGTTTGATATTGAAATGGGAATTTTCTTGTTGAAATTCTGTACCGGTATCTTTAACATGTTTGAAGACTCGTGATAGGAAAATTTTGATATTTCCATTAGTGTTGCGTTGCCGTTTTCCTTGGATATTGACTATCATTTTTCTGGAGCTAAGATAGTTACTGTTTGTCATCCATTAAGATGGAAAGATTACATCGACTTGTCCTGGTGTTGACTGTTGAGATGTTGCTTTAAAATCCTGTAGCAAGTTTGTTTGTTGATTCATGGTGTAAGTTGTGATTTGTGGTTGGTCACAGCTACAAGCAGGACTCTAGCATCCTTGAAATTTTAGTCGAGATTTATAAGGCAAATTCGGGCAGCCACTTTCATTTTACCGAATTTCACCAAGTGTTTGGGATCTTCCAAGACCCTTTTTAACCAAACTTCAACAACATTATTTTAGATAAGATCTGCTTATATGTATTAACATCAAATGACAATGAAAATTCTAGACCCTGTTGTTATGCCTGTTTAGGGCCATAGTACACTTGTATAGGTCCTCGTGGGTTGAGGATTGACCAAAATCTGAAAAATAAAACTAAGTGAAAATTTCTACCCACGAGCGAAGGTTGACAACCTCAAACTCGTATTTTAAGTCAAATTTTCATTTGGTATTTGTCATAACTCGACCAAGGGCGATTTCCCTATCATAATTTTCTTCCTTAATATGTTTTTGTCCAAGAATCGAATGGTAAGTTCTTAATGAGACTTTATGGATTGAACCCAGGGTTATTTTATTGTTGGGACAGAATGTAGGGAATATACAATTATGGATGATTTCAATTTTAGTTCGTTATGTTCCACCTTCTAGCATGAAAGTATGAACCTAGCCTTAAATCGGTATTTGGGAACCTAGAAATCCCATAAAAATGGGTTCGTTGAGGATATGAATTGCTGGTTTGATTGTAGAAATCTCTGATTTGATAAAATAGCCTTTGAATAGTTTAATAGACTTTCTAAAAAGGGTAGAATTAGATGGGTTTGAATAACCAAGACCTTCGGTTGAGGAAGTAGGTGATTAAAGTGTCATTATTTTTTGTTATTTTAGACTTTTGAGTGTTCTAAGACACTTTGAATAAAGGGAAGACTCTAGCAGCTTAGCTTGTTCACTTCCAACTCGTCGATTGGGATAGGTTATGATTTTCTTTAAAGGCCTGATTTTATAATAATGAAAATGTCTATGTACAAAATAGCATACCCCCAACTCCCATGTCATTATGACCTGACTCAAACTTAAAACAAACAACGAAAAATCTAACAACAAATTGGAGTAAATCTAGGACCTAAATGAGAAAAGGAAGATGAGGAGGTAGAGTCCAAGCACATTAAGTAGTATTCTTCAGCTAGAAATTGGAGATGATGGCTGTGCTGAGTTGAGCTGAACTTCTCTGTATTGCAGTGGAAAAGACTCTTGCAATGCATCTCTCGCCAAATAAATCAACAATCTGAGCTTCCATGATATCAAAGGTCCATTTAGGGGTGACAATTTCAGCCTATATAAGATGAAAGGAGTCCATTTTACCCAAATTTATTTAAATGGATCATTCATATTTTCTAAATGGATAAATATGGGTTGATCTATTTTAAGAGCTCATACAAATATGGACAAAATAGGTAAAATATGATAATCCATATAGACCCATAGATCACCCACTCATAATATAAAAATTCTTAATTGCACTAATTTTTTTATTTAGTTTTTTTAAAAAAAGAACATTAGGGGTGGGGGGTGGAATGATTTTATTTTTTTTGAAAAAATTGTGGGCGGGGCTGGGGTAAGTGTTTCGCGTGGGGGTAGTGGACGTGGGGGGAGGGGGGGGGGGGTTATGAAAAGATTTAACTTTTTTTTAAATTTTTTTGATTTTTTTGGTGGAGTGGAGGTAGGGGGGTAGGGAGGAGGTGGGGCGGTATGAAAATAATTTTACTTTTTCTAAAAAAAATTGATTTTTTTTAATAAAAAAATGTTGGGGTGGGGGTAAGGGGGTTCGAGTGTTGGGGGATGAAAAAATTGAACTTTTTATTTTGAAACTTTTTAATTTTCTTTAAAAAAAAAATTTGGGGTTGTGGTAGGGGTAGAGGATTCGGGTGGGGGTAGGGTGGAGGTGGGGGCGAAAAATATATTTTATTATTTTAAAAAAAAATTGGTGGTGGGGTTGGGGTAGGGGACGACTGAGGGGTGCGTAGGGTGAGCAAATTTCTTTTATTTAAAATTGGGTGTGGTAGACGTCACAATCCAAAAGTTGAGGTCATGATGGCATACACCCCGAGAACCCCCCAAAAGAAATAACACATATGAGATTTCCAAAGGGAAGTCAGGCCACATCCGATAAGAAAACAACAAAGAAAATCTCAAAACCTGGTAGAAAAAGTAGAAAGAGCATCTAATACATTTCTAGATTTTGAAATACATATCAAGTCTTCGAAAGGAAATTAAAGACTGTAAATGATAGACGGAGACCAATGTCGATCCGAAAAGCAGGATCTCATCACTACTCCAAAAGAGAAGAAACCGCTAGATCCAAACAATTGCTACGAGGATCACCCTGACTAGAATTTGCATCAAAAGGGTAACAGAAGTATGGGGTGAGTACAATCCACATGTACTCAGTAGGTTAGACCTACTGAGTATAAACAACTAATCAAACTTAAGAAATAAACTATGAAACGCTTTCACCTGCACGCAGAAAAGTCCCACTCCGATATTGGTGTCGCCAATTTATGTAAAAACGACGCGAATAAAGTAAACACAAAAGGATACAGATAAACAAGTCACACAACACAACAAAGTTGGTCAATGCAATGTAATGAATAATTAAATGATGTGGTGTGACCAAGGTTGTTGCACAACCTGTCGTATACATCTTGCCGAGCTTTAGCTTCCAGACAAGGACTCATGGGGGACTCGTAGTCCATATACAAATCTCATAATCTGAATATCTCATCAACTTGCCACCTAGCTCGTGGTCAAGGATATAAGTAAGGTGTCACATAAAGATAGTATTTCTCCACTTTATCATATTTCCATGAACAATGATATGTTTCATGAGGATGAATGCATCACAATACATACAACACAAAAGTATAATTAGTTCATCAAGAATTTCAAATAGTATCAAGTTCTCAAACTCAAGGAGTCATGAGACATACCTCAAATGTTAGAGGTAGTGGAGGAATTCATTTAAAATCAGTCTTTACCATAATTTTTTTTTTAAAATGTAGTTAAGTCTCCTTCAGGCTTTCTTATTGAGGTGTGGACATAAGGGTCTTTATGACACAATCAACAATTCGCTTCATTTTCAATTAGGCCTTGCTCTATTTCGTTCATTTTAAGATGTTTTAAAAAAAATCACCTGAAGCCCCTAACTCGGGCATCTCAATGTCAAATGTAAAGATAGGCCACACAATCCCTCACTCGGGCAATTACTCAAATATCACAGGTTTTCAGCAACAAATAAAGATATCACACTAGTCTCCACACAACTAAGCATCATAAACAGGCATCACACGAATTAAACAAGAAAGTCAACACTTAACAACCTCTAAATCAGATGCTACAACTCATTTCGCAGTTGATTCCCTAAGAAAGATCACTTACTCATCTAAGTCTAAAAGAGGATAGAAAAACCTACCTCGAAGGCCAAAACTTCACTCGAACAACTCTAGGCACTTCATCAACCACACGATCCCCAGCTATCAAGAAATGACAGAGTTTATCAAAAGGAGCCCGATGATCTCCATGTTGATAGGATTAGAAACCGGGGGTAAAATAGTCCAAAAATTAAAAGGCTAAAATCAGATTTTTTTTAAATTGAAAAAAATGTTCTACAAGCCAATAGGGATTCATGGTTGAAAACCCCATTAAAAGTGTTCAAGAAATGAGTTCCAAATCAAGATAATACTAATTTTTCAACTTAGGGGAAAACTCCACAAAACCCACATTGAAATTAAGATTTAAAAGAGTTTTCAGAAGATAAAACTTGAAGGAATTGATAAAGAATGATTAAAAGCTCTTACACAAACGAATTTCACCAAGAGAAATTTCCAAGAATCGCCTCTCCTAAGCTCAAATCGAATGAAAATAGTGGAAATGAGAAAAATGGGGAAAATTCAAAATTTAGGTTCTGTCCCGGTGTAAAATGATCATCGCGACCGCGAAGAACACGAAACTTATATCGTGATCGTGAGACCCCTGTCTACGAGGGCTAAGGAAACATATTTATCACGATCGCAACCTATGAACCACGATCGCGAAGCCCAAAATGACCTGCACCAGAAACTGAAAAACCAACAACTCAACACAATGTAAAATGCCTTCAAATAGTCCGTAAGAAATCATTCGGAGTCCGATAAAAATAAATTGGACATGCTACCCCACTAAATTCAACATTCGAGACTCAATAGAATCATCAGATTTCCAAAAAGAGGTCAAATGACAGAAATACCCTCCCAGACCTCTCTTAAGGCTTTAAGCTCAACTTTTCGCCCAAACTCCCAAAACTCAACCTAAGGCTTCAAAAATCTAACCAACCATCTTACTATCTCAAACTCGACGTTTCGAACGCGATGGAACTGATGAAATTTTCACCCGACGCTCGAAACTCAAAATGTTGACCAAAGTCAACCCTACGAAGAATTTTCAACTCAAAAGGGTCAAATCATAAAAAACACACCAATCGCATCAGCGACCACACCAACCATTCTCGCAATAGGGGTGGGCATAAATACTGAAAAATTGAAAAACTGAACCGAACCGAACTAATTCGGTTCTTCGATTTTGGTTCTTCAGTTTGGTATCGGTGTTCGGTGTTCGGTGTAAGGGTCTCAGAACTTCGGTGCACCGAAGAACCGAACTTTTATTAATTTTTTCTGTTAAATAAAATTATACATATATATGGGCATTCTCTTAACTAAAAATAAAAAGTCAACTAGCAATTAAATCATTCATGAACAAATCAAAGTAGCAACAAAATATAGTTCAATAGTTAACTTCAAATATTAATTTCCAAGAGGAACTAAAACATATTTTTATCAATGTAAGGTATGTAAAGGAACCCGTCTTCATCCTTGTTTTTCTTGAGAAGTAGTTAGAGGCATAATGTTCTTGACAAAGATAAATATAGTCTTTTAGTTAGTACAATAAGTGTTCCATGGTGAGACACGTCATTCGTTAACATACTTTAAATTTATGTATTTTATACTTTGATTTTGTCCTCATTTTATTTTTCATTCGCACCAAAAAATTGATTTATAAAAATACCGAACTAAACCGAACCAAACCAAATTAGTTTGGTTTGATATACGGTGCACACTTTTCTAAAATCAAAAACCGAAGTACCGGAGTTTGATAAAATCAAACCGAAGAACCGAACGCCCACCCCTATCCCGCAACACAAACTAAGCATGAAAACTCTAGGGGGAAGGGCGAAATGACTATTTCACCATTAAAAGCAAATTCACAAGAAATGAGACATTACACTATCCACCACTAAAACATGTGTTCGTTCTAGAACGAAAAACAAAATAAGGTACTTGCTAAAATTTCTTCATTAGCATTAAAATATAGCAATAATTCATGAATAAGAGTCTATTAAGTTGATAAAGTACTAACTTATCAAGAAGATAATTCACTTTCCTAAACTCCTTACTTTATTGCTCTAGCTTTTCACTCATAATAATTGAAATTGGATAGGTTCGCACTTAGGCTTAGTTATGAAAGCTATTTAAGCATAGGAAACTCCAACTTAAATAGGAACTAACCTGGAACTTTATGTAAGGACACTCTCATCCACTGGTTGCAAGGAAACAATTTGGGTCTCTAGAAGATGAGCTTCATCTCTATTAGGATTCTTGGAGGCTACTAAACTCAACACCCTTTCATGCTTATAAGAAGGGTAACATAGAGATTAATACATCAAATATTGTATTTCTCAAAGTCGAAGTGATCATCTCAAAATCTCATAAATTCTTGAAATATTAATTATAAAGAGATCAATGCATTAGATATTGTCTTTGTCAAATCAGTCACTGACGTTCCTAGCGATCAAATATATTCACAAGGAGGTTTAAGTCATTCTATATTCAAGAAATATTTTACTAACAGTCCTCGAATTACAGAGAGAATTCAAAAAAAAAAGAATTAAGGGAGAAAAATAATTATACTCATAAATATTATCAATAGATCTTTGTTTTATCATATTTTATTTATGATTATAGTTTATTTTTCATTACTTTAAAATTTATTGTAAATAATTACATATCTTTAATTGAATACCTTAAAATTTAAAAGTATTATCCCTCCGTTTTGATTGATATGACTTAGTTTGATTTGACACTGAATTTAAGAAATAAAAACTTTTGAAAATTGTGGTCTAAAATAAGTCATAGATGATTGTGTGATTATAAATCATTTTATTAAGAGTAAAATGAACATTTTAAAATTAAATTTTAGGTATATCAATTTTTTTGAGAGTGAATAAAAAGAAAAGTGAGTCTGAAAATAATTACTACTACCTTAGATTACATGTGAAGTCATCAAAATGTGATAAACTAAGCAAATAGAAATGGAAAGAGTATTTTACTTAGGGGTCGTTGGTACAAAAAATAATAACGCAGGGATTAGTAATGCATGAATTAGTAATGCAGGGATTAGTAGTGCAGGGATTAGTAGTGCTGGGATTAGTAATGCATAGTTTATTTTTATCAAGTGTTTGGTTCATTGTTTCCCACCTCATCTTGTATTTGGATTAAAACTCTTTAAAAATCATCTTTCCAATTATACCCTTGAATTATTATGTAATTGAGTTAAGGTAGATAATTGCCGGACAATATTATTTTTTATGGCCTTCTAACTAGCTACGAGAATAACAATTTTGTTGTCGTGTTTGTTATTTTTTCACTTGAATTATTTAAGGATAAATAATTGTCATCTTAATAAATTGATCACTCACAAAATGTCAATTTTCAATTTAAAAAAGATAAACCATCTACTTTTAAAATCGAAAAGACGGTCAACAATGGTAAAATTGAATAAACTATCTACATTTACACATAAAAATTACAAGTTATAGTTTTAATATGTATGTAGTTTTTAAATTTTTCAAAATATAAATAATTAGAAAACCACACAAAATAATTACCTCATCGAACTTATACTCTTTTTTGAAGTAGACACCTTAAGTTTGCGGGGTGCTATACGCTATAAAACTATTTTTAACCATGATAAATACACCATTTTAACCCATTTTAAAAGCATGTGCAATCTCAAGTTTGTGAGGCGCATGAATGAGGCAAAATTAACCGCTAAACTATTGTTTTAGTGTCACATGACATCACCAATTTAAAATCTCTTTTCTTTATTAAATAGACTACTTTCCATCTTCTACAAACCTCTATGAAGGCTTTGATCACATTGAACCCGTATTGCTAAATTTGATCACATTCTTGTGTACCTATAAACAAAGAAGATGCCATTTTGAGTTGCCACTATGAAATTCTCCAATGATGGGCTTCTTCTATCAGCCACTGTTAAAGTTCTACAAACATCTGCAATAGAGTTTCCAAAATTCTCCGGTGATCGAGAGTGTTCTTCTTCGTCATAAATTATGTACGAAATGTTTAAAATAAAAAAGGGAATCTGTCAAGATTTTGAGCGGGTCTGGGTTTTACCCAACCCTTTATTAAAGGACTAGGACATTATTTTGTTTGGGGTGAGACACACTTGCTGGCAATGAGATTGCAGATGCTGTTAAAATGGTGTATTTATTGTGATTGGAAATAATTTCGTGGGGTAATATGACTTTCACAATCTTAAGGTGTCTATATCAAAAAAGAGAATAAATTCGATAGTGATATATTTTCCTTTTTAATTAGTAAATGTTAAATAACTCACATTTCAAATTTGTATTGGATTTATTTAGTAACAAACAACTCTTTCTAAATAATTTGTAAGCTAATTTATTTAAATAAATTTACGAGTACAAATATAAAACATAAAATCAAGAAAATAATCAAAATAATTTGTAACACCCCGTATTCAAGAAAGACCAAATGCAGATTTTCAGAACTTGCAGGTGCCACCGACGGAGGCCAAACCACGGCCCGTGGTCTGAACCACGGACCGTAGGTAGGGTCTGTGGGTGGCCACCCAAAAATTTCCCAGAGAACCACGACCTACGGCCGGACCGTAGATGGGTCCACGGTCCGTGGTCCAGGGTCCGTGGATCGTGACCCCATCACCCAGTCTCTGAAGCCAAACGACGCCCGACCAGTACGGACCGTCGGTCGGTCCACGGTCCGTCGGTCAGGTCCGTCGATGGCTTCGTCAGCTTTTAAGTCAGCATCGTGTTGGTCTTTTTCCCTATGCATTGGGCATTTAAACTACGTCGTTTTACTCAGTTTAAGCCTAGTGATTTAGTCAGAACCTACCTAAAACCTTTATTCTCCAAAATCACCTAAAATTAAAATGAAGAGAAGAGAAAGAGGTGCCAGTTTTCCTCAAGAACACGTAGCAAGTTTTCTTCAGTTCCAGCCCCGAAATCGAAAGATTTCTTCGTAGATTTCGTCACCAGGTATGTGGGATTTCACTAGTGGGTTTCTTTCATCCACTAGATCCCTAGAATTCAGTCAGTTCATTGATTCTTTATATCTTGGTTAGACTTAGGGTTTCTAAAACCTTGGATATTTACTATGATTTAGCTGTTGTAGTATCCTAAATCGAAATAACATGTTTCTTGGAAAATTTCCTTGTATGAAACTCAGAACCCTAGTTGTGTAGATTTTCTTAGTTCATGAATTGCACTTGCTAGGTCAATTGAACATATAATCATGCTTCAGTTTCGAATGTTACATTATCAGTATATAAATGTTGCATTCCCAGATTTGCATGTCAGTATTTTGAGCTATTCAGTATATCTGTATTTCAGTTACATTTCAGTCACATACACATTCAGTTGGGAGTAGACTTAACACCTAGTTGGACTAGGATTCAACGTACCCTCATAGTCCAAGAACTACGTGCCCCCGTAGGAGTATAAGTCCCCTCTATTGGCATCAGATTTAGTGATCATGCCAGTTATGCCTTTATACCTCTGGCAAAGTATATTGGGTCCTCTAGATGGGGCATATACATCGGACTCCACGTTTAGCTCACGTGGTTTTATGTCGATTAATAGTAGTTCCCACAGTCAGACACTTAGTGCATTTGACCAGGTTTTCAGTATATACTTCAGCATTCAGTTTAGCATGATATTTTCATGATTAGTACTTGGTCATTGCATTCAGCTTAGCTTTTTAGTTATGTTCAGTATTTACATTCTTGCTTAATTTATGTTATTGCTCAGTTATGATTTGTTCAGCTTATATATATTTGTTCAGCTTAGTATCTATATCCTGCATGCTCAGTACATTCAAAGTACTGATGCATAATCTGTGCTACATCCTTTTATGATGTAGGTTCAGGTACTCAGCATCCAGATCAAGCTTAGATCGGTTTCCGATCCGTATTCAGCAACTTCAGTGGTGAGCCCTCATACTTCGAGGACAATAAACATTGTTTTCATTTCAGTCTTCTATTCAGTTTCAGTTTTGCTAGGGTTTGCTGGGGGCATGTCCCAGCAACTCTAGTCAGTAGAGGCTTTTCAGACATAGTAGTAGAATCAGCTTGACTTGTTCAGTTAATCTTTCGGTTGTTATTAAACTCTTAGTATGTTTTATACATTCAGACTTTTGGGTATTCTCCACTTTCAGTTATCCATGTTTTAGCTTCTGCATAGTACATGTCTTATTCAGTTTCTCTCAGTATGCTTGATTATGCTAGACACAGGGTTAGCTTGGGGTCAATTGTTATCCTAGGTCCGATGTTACGTCAATGGGGTAGCCTCGGGGAGTGACAAACTTGGTATCAGAGCATTAGGTTCAAGAGTCCTACGATGTTTGAAAGCCGTACTAAGTAGAGTCTCTTTCATGAGTGTGAAGTGCACCACATCTAATGAGAGGGAGGCTACGAAATGTTTTAGGAAAAACTTCACTTTCTTTCTATTCTTATCGATCGTGGGTATGATCTACTTTCTAATCCGTCGTTATGCATTTCAGATCTTGCCTCCTCGTAGAGTTTACGCACAGAATGCTAATGCACGCAACGCTAACCCAGTTCCTTCTCTCCCGAACCATGAGGTTACTAATGCAGAATTTCTAAATGCGATCCAGCTCTTGGCTCAGAGTGTGGCCAATCAGAATAATCAGCAGGTCCCAGTTCCTACGAACACAATTGGTGGATCAGGTGCAACTAGGGTTCGAGACTTCGTTCGAATGAATCCGCCTGAGTTTCTAGGGTCGAAGGTTGGTGAGGACCCACAAAGCTTTATTGATGAGGTTAAGAAAATCCTTGGGGTAATGCAAGTAACTGGAACTGAGAGTGTTGAGTTAGCATCCTACCAACTTAACGATGTGGCTCATATCTGGTTCACTCAGTGGACAGATAACAGGGGTACAGATGTAGCTCCCGTGGCTTGGGATTGTTTTACTGGAGCTTTCCTAGACAGGTTCTTCCCAAGGGAATTGAGAGAAGCTAAGGCACAAGAGTTTATGAACTTGTAGCAGGGTTGAATGTCGGTCTAAGAGTACGGACTGCAGTTCACTCAACTCTCCAGGTATGCTCCACACATGGTTGCTGATTCAAGGGCACAAATGAGTAAGTTCTTGTTTGGGGTGTACGATCTGGTGAAGACTGAGTGCAGGAATACTATGCTACTAGGGGATATGGATATCTTCAGACTAATGACTCATGCTTAGTAGGTTGAGGGAGATAAGCTTAGGGAATTGGCTAAGGATAACAAAAAGGCCAGAACAGGAAACTATGAATACTCACAACAAAAGTCAGACGGTAGGAATCGCTCAATGTTTCAGCAGAGGTCTACAGCCCAGCACCTTCATCAGCTAGTGCTCCATCCCCCAGGTTTCGAAAGGATCTGAAAGGTAGGGCATCAGACTCTAGGTCTCAGGGGAGTGCTTCAGGTAACATGACCTTCCCAACTTGTCCAAAGTGTGGTAAGAACCATCCGTGTGAGTGTCTTGCAGGCAAGGAAGGGTGATTTGGGTATGGTCAGTCTGGCCATAGGTTGAAGGATTGCCCTTCTGTCAGGCAGGGGCAAGGAGGTAACAACAATAAGGCTCAGTCTACAGCTCCAGCAGCACCAGCAGGTCACCCAACTCAGCAGGGTGCTTCATCTGGTACATGTGGTATGCTCTCCAGGCTCGCCAGGACCAGGAATATTCTCCTGATGTGGTCACTGGTACGTTACGAGTCTTTCATTTAGATGTTTATGCATTGTTAGATACAGGGGCTACATTGTCTTTTGTAACTCCATATATAACAGTCAACTTCGGTGTCAGTCCAGAAACTCTTTCAGAACCCTTTTCAGTATCTAGTCCAGTTGGTGACCCAATTATAGCTAGACGGGTATACATAAATTGCCCTGTACAGTCTCTCAGAAATCCACATCAGCAGATCTTGTAGAGTTAGAAATGGTAGATTTTGATATCATTCTAGGAATGGATTAGTTACATTCCTGTTATGCCTCAGTCGATTGTAGAACTAGGATCGTTCGGTTTCAGTTTCCAAACGAGCCAGTCTTAGAGTGGAAGGGTAGTAGCTCAGTGCCTATGGGTCGATTCACCTCTAACCTTAAGTCTAGAAAAATGCCAAATGGTATATCTATCATCTTGTTCGGGTTAAGGGTTCAAACTTCGAAACCCCAACTCTTGGGTCAGTCCCTGTAGTAAATGAGTTTCCAGAAGTATTTCCAGAAGATCTTCCCGGAGTTCCTCCTGAAAGGGAAACTGACTTTAGAATAGATCTCCTTCCAGATACCCATCCCATTTTGATTCCTCCTTACAAAATGGCTCCATCCGAGATTAAGGAATTGAAAGAGCAGTAGAAAGACCTTCTAGATAAGGGCTTCATCAGACCTAGTATCTCTCCATGGGGTGCTCCAGTGTTGTTCGTGAAAAATAAAAATGATTCTCTCAGAATGTGCATTGACTATCGGTAGTTGAACAAAGTCACAATCAAGAATAAGTATCCAATCCCCAGGATTGATGACTTGTTTGACCAACTTCATGATGCTAGTTGCTTTTCTAAGATAGACCTTAGATCCGGCTATCATCAGCTCAGAGTCGGAGATAATGACATTCCGAAGACAGCTTTCATAACTTGGTATGGTCATTATGAATTTGTAGTTATGTTTTTTGGACTAACAAATGCTCCTGCAGCCTTTATGGACTTAATGAACAGGGTGTTCAAACAATATTTGGACTTGTTCGTCATCATCTTTATTGCTGATATCCTCATTTATTCTCGGAGTGAGGGAGAGCATGCGACTCATCTGAGGGTTGTTCTGCAAACTCTCAAAGATCGCCAACTATTCGCTAAGTTCAACAAATGTGAATTATGGTTACAGTCTGTAGCTTTCCTTAGTCATGTGGTATCCAGCGAAAGGATCCGAGTGGATTCTCATAAAATTGAGGTAGTACAGCACTGGCCCAGACACACCTTCCCAACAGATATCAAAAGTTTCTTGGGTTTGACCGAGTATTACAGGAGATTTTTTGAATGATTTTCATCCATAGCTTCCCCATTGACTAAGTTGACTCAGAAAAATGTCAAATTTCAGTGGTCAGATGAGTGTGAGAAAAGCTTCTCAGAACTGAAGACTAGGTTGACTACAACTCCGGTTTTGACCCTACCAGATGGTTCAGACGGTTATGTGATCTATTGTGATGCATCCAGGGTCGGCCTAGGTTGTGTATTGATGCAGCGAGGTAAGGTCATAGCTTATGCTTCTAGACAACTTAAGGTCCATGAGAAGAATTACCCGACTCATGACCTCGAGCTTGCAACCGTAGTATTTGCCCTAAAGATTTGGAGACACTACTTGTATGGTGTCCATGTTGATGTATTCACGGATTATAAGAGCCTCCAGTATGTGTTCACCCAGAAAGAGTTGAATCTTCGTCAGAGGAGCTGACTTGAATTCCTCAAAGACTATGACATGAATGTGCTTTACCATCCCGGTAAGGCCAATGTAGTGGTTGATGCTCTCAACAGGCTGTCTATGGGTAGTGTAGCACATGTTGAGGAAGAAAGGAAAGAGTTAGCCAAAGATGTTCACCGGCTTGCTCACTTAGGACTTTGCCTTACGGACACATCATATAGTGGGGTGATAGTTCAAAATGGGTCAGAATCTTTATTGGGAGCGAAGGTTAAGGAAAAACAGGATAGTGATCCTATATTACTTTAGTTGAAAGGTGCAGTTCATCAGCAGAAAGTTGAGGTTTTCTCCCAAGGGGGAGATGCTGTACTTCGTTACCAGGGTCGCCTATGTGTTGCTAATGTGAGTGAGTTGAGGCAGCAAATCCTTACAGAAGCTCATAACTCCAGGTATTTCATTCATCCAGGTGCCACTAAGATGTACTGTGATCTACGGGAAGTCTTTTGGTGGAACGGCATGAAGAGAGACAAATCAGATTTTGTGGCCAAGTGTCCTAATTGTCAACAGGTTAAGGTAGAACATCAGAAACCAGGAGGTATGACTCAGGAGATTAACATTCCTACATGGAAGTGGGAAGTGATAAATATGGACTTCATTACGGGTTTACCTCGTACTCGCAGACAGCATGACTCCATTTGGGTGATAGTAGACAGAGTTACTAAGTACGCTCACTTCTTGGCTGTCAAAACTACAAATTCAACGAAGGACTACACCAAACTCTACATCCATGAGATAGTCAGGTTGCATGAGGTTCCCTTGTCTATCATCTCAGATAGAGGTCCTCAGTTTACCTCTCATTTCTGGAAATCGTTTCAAAAAAGTCTTGGTACCCAGGTAAATCTCAGTACAATAGTTCATCTACAGACGGATGGTCAGGCAGAACGTACCATTCAGACCTTAGAGGACATGTTGAGAGCTTGCGTGATCGATTTCAAGGGCAGTTGGGATGATCACCTACCTCTCATAGAGTTCACATATAACAATAGTTTCCATTCCAGTATTCAGATCGCCCCGTATGAGGCACTATACGGACGTAGATGCAGGTCCCCGATTGATTGGTTTGAAGTAGGTGAAGCAACATTGATTGGGCTAGATTCGGTTCATGAAGCTATGGAAAAAGTTCAGCTCATCAGGGATAGACTTAAGATAGCTCAGAGTCGTCAGAAGTCGTATGCAGATGTGAGTAGAAGGGACTTAGAGTTTGAAATCGATGATTGGGTTTTCCTGAAGGTGTTACCTATGAATGAGGTGATGATATTTGGCAAGAAAGGGAAACTCAATCCTAGATATGTAGGTCCTTACAGAATCTTGAAAAGGGTTGGTAATGTGGCTTATGAGTTAGAGTTGCCAGCAGAACTAGCAGCGGTTCATCCAGTTTTTCACATTTCTTTGTTGAAGAAGTGTGTGGGTGATGCAGCATCGATAGTACCATTAGAGAATGTGGCTTTGAAGGATAGTCTCACTTATGAAGAGGTGCTAGTAGAGATTCTTGACCATCATGTTCGTAGTTTGAGAAATAAAGAAGTCGCTTCAGTGAAGGTTTTGTGGAAGAGTCAGTCCGTAGAGGGAGCTACTTGGGAAGTAGAAGCAGCCATAAAGGCCAAGTATCCTCACCTCTTCCCTTCCGATACCTTTTCAGCTTGAGGTAATAGTTCCTCTTCATTCTCTTAGTTTACTCTTGCGTAAAATCAGTCTCAGTATCATGTTCCTTCAGTTGTTCTTGCATTTTCAGCATATTTGCATGTTCGTGGAACTCAGTTCAGTTAGAATTCAGTTTCTTATACTTAATGGTAGGGATTGCAGCTCCCTTCCTCCAAACTCAGCTAGTTTAGACTTCATTCGAGGACGAATGTTCCCAAGGGAGAGATAATGTAACACCCTGTATTCAAGAAAGACCAAATGCATATTTTCAAAACTTGCAGGTGCCACCGACGGAGGCCAAACCACGTCCCATGGTCTGAACCACAGACTGTAGGTAGGGTCCGTGGTTGGCTACCCAAAAATTTCCCAGAGAACCATGACCTACGGCCGGACCTACAGACCGTAGATGGGTCCACGATTTATGGTCCAGGGTCCGTGGATCTTGACCCCATCACCCAGTCTCTGAAGCTAAACGATGCCCGACCAGTACGGACCGTCGGTCAGTCCACGGTCTGTCGGTCAGGTCCGTCGATGGCTTCGTCAGCTTTTAGGTCAGGGTCGTTTTGATCTTTTCCCCTATGCATTGGGCATTTAAACTACGTCGTTTAACACCTAAACTACATCATTTTACTCAGTTTAAGCCTAGTGATTTAGTCAGAACCTACCTAAAACCTTTATTCTCTAAAATCACCTAAAATTAGAACGAAGAGAAGAGAAAGAGGTGCCAGTTTTCCTCAAGAACACGCAGTAGGTTTTCTTCAGCTCCAGCCCCAAAATCGAAGGATTTCTCCGTAGATTTCGTCACCAGGTATGTGGGATTTCACTAGTGGGTTCCTTTCATCCACTAGGTCCCTAGAATTCAGTGAGTTCCTTGATTTCTCTATATCTTGGTTAGACTTAGGGTTTCTAAAACCTTGGATATTTACTGTGATTTAGCTGTTGTAGTATCCTAAATCGAAATAGCATGTTTCTTGGAAAGTTTGCTTAATTCCTTGTATGAAACTCAGAACTTCCTTGTATGAAACTCAGAACCCTAGTTGTGTAGATTCTCTTAGTTCATGAATTGCACTTGCTAGGTCAGTTAAACAGATAATCATGCTTCAGTTTCGAATGTTACATTATCAGTATATAAATGTTGCATTCCCAGATTTGCATGTCAGTATTTTGAGCTATTCAGTATATCTGTATTTCAGTTACATTTCAGTCACATACATATTTAGTTGGGAGTAGACTTAACAACGAGTTGGACTAGGGTTCAGCGTACCCTCATAGTCCCAGAACTACGTGCCCCCATAGGAGTATAAGTCCCCTCTGTGGGCATCAAGTCATTCATGCCTTTATACCCCTGGCAAGGTATATTGGGTCCTCTTGATGGGGCATATACATCGGACTCCACGTTTAGCTCACGTGGTTTTATGTCGGTTGATAGTAGCTCCCACAGTCAGACTCTTAGGACTCGTTTGGTAGGCGGTATTAAATAGAATAGTCCATGGATTAAAATTTAATTTATCTAATACATTGTTTGGTTACTTTATTTTATTTAATCCATGGATTGCTTATACACCATATGTGGTCTTATTTTATCCCTAGTAAATGGAGGGATAACTAATCTAAGGTTAGTTAAACCTTGGATAAGACCCCTAAATGACAAAACTATCCCTTTATTCATTTTCCTAAATTTTTTTGGTAATTTAATTTTCTTTTTATTTATATTGAAATAATTATAAATGTTATTTTTAATTCTCCAAATTCATTTAGTGTAATTTAATGATTTCACTAATATTTTTTTCTCCTTTTTTTTTATTCAATGTAGTTCGTCGATTAACCACTTGAACTATTTTTTTTTTAAATAAGCTTTAGTTATTGAACAATATATGTAGTCTTAAATCTATGTTAAATTTAAGATATATTTGATCAACAAAAAATTAGAAATACACCATGCCATCAAGGATCTCCTTAGTGGTACATCATACCTCAAATTTTATATATATATATTTAACTTAACTAGTTAAATTAAATAGAAAATCCTAAAAAAATAAATATTGTCCCACAACAACTTTGATTAATTATTATCCGGGTAGGCGACTTTGGTATAAAATTGTATAAGTATATTTTTAAATCTTCATTTTGATAAGTTTAAACTCTTTTGTCATCATCCGGCTGCCATATACAATAATTATACAGGTTAAAATTTGTAAAATTAAATAAATAAAGATTTCGCATATATTTTTTTTACTATGAATTTTATTCAACTGTTGCGTAGTATTAAATTCTTCTTATTAATTATGCACAAAAAAGAAAAAAATTGTTTCAATTTATATAACTCTTTTTCTTTGTTGTTATTTTTCTAAAAAAAAATTACCATCGTGTTATGATCCAGTTATCTATCTTGACTCAATTACATGAAATAAACAATCTCATAATAACACAAGGGTATAATAGGAAATAAATTTTTTGTAGAGTTTTAAATCAAACACAAGATTAAGTGGGAAGCAATGAACCAAACACTTGACAAACAATAATCCTTGCACTACTAATCCTTGCATTACTAATCTCTGCATTACTAACCCTTGCGTTATCAATGTTGTACCAAACGACCCCTTAGTGCATTTGACCAGGTTTTCAGTATATACTTCAGCATTCAGTTCAACATGATATTTTCATGATTAGTACTTGGTCATTGCATTCAGCTTAGCTTTTCAGTTATGTTCAGTATTTACATTCTTGCTCAGTTTATGTCATTGCTCAGTTATGATTTGTTCAGCTTATATATATTTGTTCAGCTTAGTATCTATATCCTGCATGCTCAGTACATTCAAAGTACTGACGCATACTCTGCGCTACATCCTTTTATGATGTAGGTTCAGGTACTCATTATCCAGATCACGCTTACATCGGTTCCCGATTCGTATTCAGCAGCTTCAGTGGTGAGTCCTCATACTTCGAGGACAATAGACATGCTTTTCATTTCAGTCTTCTATTCAGTTTCAGTTTTGCTAGGGTTAGCTGGGGCATGTCCCATCAACTCTAGTTAGTAGAGGCTTTTCAGACATAGTAGTAAAATCCTCTTGACTTTTTCAGTTAATCTTTCAGTTGTTATTAAACTCTTAGTATGTTTTATACATTCAGACATTTGGGTATTCCCCACTTTCAGTTATCCATGTTTTAGCTTCGGCATAGTACATGTCTTATTCAGTTACTCTCAATATGCTTGATTATGCCAGACACATGGTTAGTTTGGGGTCACTTGTGATCCTAGGTCCCGTGTTACGTCAAGGGGCAGCCTCGGGGAGTGACATAATTGAAATAATTTGAGGGATATTTTTATCTTTACATAGACTTATCGCATGATATTTATATGTATTACTAATACCTCCAAAATGAAAGATATTAGTAATACATCCTATAATACCATGTTAGATGTATAACTAATTATACGTTCAAATTCCTACCAAACATAATATTAAATAATACCATATTTCTTCTAACGGGCCGGGCCGTAAACTCTTTTTCATTAATTAGAATTTGTTTGAAGATGTTTAAACCCAAATGGCTATTGAGTGCCGTAACTGTGACGTTTGTTCCGCAAAAAGCAAAAGCAAAATCGAAATTAGCACAAGTTTGAAAAACAGAGGTCCAGAGAAGTCCAACACAAGTCCAAGCGTATATTTGTGATTGAGCTAACAGATCCAGGATTGTTGATTGTGAGTAGAGTAGAGTGTTTGTTGAAGGAGAAATGGCAAGGAGAGCGGACGAAGAGTACGATTACTTGTTCAAGATAGTGTTAATCGGAGATTCTGGAGTTGGAAAATCCAACTTGCTCTCCAGATTCACTAGAAATGAGTTCTGTTTGGAGTCTAAATCTACTATCGGCGTTGAATTTGCCACTCGTACTCTCAAGGTTCTCTTCTCTTCACTCACTCTTAACCAATTTCCATCTTTTGTATTTCCGATCATCATCAACTTATTAACAATGCATCAGTGAGCTTGAGGAAGATGCATCACTCAACTCTCATTATCATCTATATAATCTATTAACTCGATTTTTACCACTTTCAATTAGCTAGATTTCATTGGATGCCTACTTAAGATCTGCACCCATGTGATGTGATTATTTACTCTGTTTACATAATCTGGAGAAATGTGTGATGCTGGGTCGGGTTTTTGTGAACCAACGGGTAGTTGAATGCGTTACACCTCGTCTCACCACCCCGAAGCATATAGATCCACCCGATCGATGAACACTCACAATTTGGAATAGACTCATCTCTAGGCTTCAAATCTTCGCGAGAACTCACTCCCTTGTTTTGTGGCATGGAGTTAGGTTTCAGGATTTTGATTTAATAAGATTGAATCATATTTGTAATCTTTTGAGCTCCAGCACAACAACCTTCTTTCTAGATCTTTGAAACCCAGCAGAACCTCAGTCCTTACTTTTCGTCTATGCAAGTTGTTAAGTAGGAGTTTTAACAATAATATAATTGAGTTGAAGTTGAAAAAAAAGGAAAGAAGAAGCAAGGAAAGAAGAAGTTGAAATTTTGGTGGGAGCTATACTTGGGAAAAAGAACTCTTAACTCTTGAAGATTTGTGAGTTATTCACCTGAGATTTACTGAAGCTGATCAGTTTTTTCCAAATGTCAAACTAATATTCGCAAGTACTAGTGTTTATGCCGAAACAGGCTCTAACAAGCTACTCGGACTCTGCCACTAATTGGTTCAAATCATTTTATGCAGTATTAGATGTTTCGATTTGAAGATATAGAAACAAGGAAAAGTAAGAGTATAGGATTAAGAAAAAAATTAGTTATGCAGAAAAGGAAAGAGCATTGATCACTCTACTCGTGCGTGGTTTAATAACTAGCTACCAAAATTGGCACATCTATTTTACAGTTGTTAACTATTAGTAATAAAGTCCAAACACCCTTGATCAATTATGTTGATCTTTCTACCTCCACTTCACTCCCCCTACTTGTAAGCCCATAATATCACTTCTTGATTTCCTGTGATGTTACAAATTTACTCCTTTTGCTTGAATTTTAGGAATCTATATTCAAAGTGAACATTAACAACTTTTTCTAAAAATACTTTCTTTTTAAAAATAAGTGTGGTAACAAATTAGACTATATATCGGAAGTGAAGAAATTACCAAGCTAAAAACATAAACATGCATTGAGAATGACATGGCTTCCATAACAATGTTGATACCACTAATATGATTTGTATTTTTGTTCGTGTTAACTAGGTTCATTTGACATTACATATTTTTAGTTAATTCAAATGTACTAAATTCAGGTTATATTGACATTTATAGTTTACATGGTTGAAGATTGTCTTAGAAGTCCATTATGGGTGTCTTAGGTTGAAGAAAAACGAAAAGGGAGTGATAAGCTTTCCTTAAGTCAAGATAACTTTTAGGGCAAGACAGGAGAGATGGAGAGATAGAAAGAGACAGAGAGAGCGGAGTGGGGTGGGGTAAAATCATCATTAATAATTTATGTTCCATTCTTCTATTTTTGTCCAAGCTGAGTAAGGGAAGGAAAATAAATCTCTTTCGATGAATGTCCTTATATTGCCTAAAATATCTTTGCTTATAGAATAAAATAATAGGCCTAATACATACTTTACCCCCTCAACTTGAACGCAAATCTCTATTACACACCTCAATTCACACTCAACCTTTTACACACCAAATCATTTGCTAAATATGTCTAAGACTTCCCACTCTAAGTGCCACTCGGGTGTTATACACACAAAAGGAGCGAGTGAGTACAAAATTTTATATGTCTAAAGCCTTATAGGGATGCCATATGTCCAACACTCCAACTTTATCATATTCTTATTTTTTCAATCATCTTTCTTTTTCCATCCTATCTATCTCTTCTAACAAAAACCCATCAATTTTCCCACCCAAACCCATTCCTTCGATAGCTTCAACTGGCATCACCCATGACAATTACCTAAAAACTTCAACTTCAACAAGAATCTTGCTTCCTGCTTTGACCGACAGCAGAGAGTAGAGACTAACACCTAGATTCCCCATTATCTAAACGTTTTGATAGTCGAAAATACATTTTCTGATGGACATAGTTGATTATCCCCAATCAATGTCTTGCGTGTTGTAGTATTAGATAGATGGTATATATTGAAATGAAAAATAAAACCAATAATCGCCTAAACTTGATGTTTCTTTAGATCAACTTTTCCATTTCTTTAGATGTAGTATTACAAGCCAGATTCTCTTGCAGGCTCTGGCATACGGAATACCTTTCCAAATTATTTAATTGTTTCTTTTTGAAGCATGTGTGTATTAACAAATATTCGTTTTTGAGATTGTTGTTCAATTTTCTGTGAATGGGTAAGTTTTGAATGAAGCATCGATTGACATGGTAGTACAGTCATGGGGGTGGTAACATGGTAGGGGAAGATGAAGAAGATGGAGGTATACATTTAATTTTAGTGCTTTTTAAAAAAGCTAATGACACATGTGACGTACACTTGTTCAGAAAAAGTGGTCAAACACAAAAGTGGTGTGTCTTAGATACGTGTGAGAAAATGTTTGTTTGTATAAGGTTGCATGTGAGATTGGAGTGTGTTAAGAGATTTGCGTACAAGCTTGGGGAAAAGTATGTATTAAGCCAAATAAATACTTCATTCAGAGTGTCAGTGTCATTGATGGCATGACACACAGTCCTTTTTCTATCCTGGTCAACTCAAAAATAGAGGTTTGCTCCTCTCTACATCACTTGTTCTCACATACACATACATCGTGACAAACACAGAATGTGCACTCAGGAAGAGACAACAGCACTGTTCCACCAATGATCATTATTTGTCATCAACCACCACCACCTTCATCATCTCGCCACCTCTCGCTTATTCCTAACCACCATAAGCTCCACAATTTCACTCCCTAAAAGGAAAAAGATCAATTAGATCTAAAAATTCAGATTTACTCAAGTCTACATCAAGCACCTCACTATTTTCCATCACAACTGTACCTGGTAATGTTTGGTTCAAAGCCTTTGGAAGTCTAAAAGAACTACAATTAACAAATTAGGAATTTGAAGAAGAGGGAGAAGTTAATGCTGGATCCTTCAATTGGCCGAGTGGTGGCAGTGTCACCACTGGTTATTGCTTTAATTTCTTTTTTGTTGAAGGTTCTTCCGTTGACGGTGGAATGGTGGATGGGGACTGACTTGGGGTGGGGTGGGGTGGGGGGATGAGATTTTGGAAGATTGAGGAAGAGGATGTTGTGGTGGTGGGATGACAGCGTTTGGGATATGTAAGGTGATGGTTATACTGAATGCTGGTTGATTGTTGATTCACATGTGGCTTTAATGGTTGTTTGTAGGTGGGTCTAAGGTGGTGAAAGGATGAAAAGGAAGAATGGAGAAAGGTTTGCTGCAGAAGGGTTTGTTTTGAGTTGAATGCCAGGTTATATCGTGACGGTGAGAAGCATAGTGGCATTAATGGTTTTTCTGGGGCAATAGGCTTTTTTTTTTGGTGGGAGAGGAAGGTGGTGTAAGGTTGTAATGTAGGTGAAAAGTGGGGTTTAACTAGAGACATGTCATTTAATTGGACAAAACTGGCTAATTAGAGACATAAGTGACCCCAACCTAGGTCCATTAGTGAATAACGGACATTATTGAGCCAATTTGATTGATAGCAGAGGTAACCCCAACTATTAATGGAGGGCGAAATTGTGGCATTTTGTATAGTTTAGGGGTAAATTTGACCCTTTACCCTTGATAAATTATCACTTGCTTGAGTTTGGTTCCAAATATGTTTTCAACTTTTGCTCTTAAGAATCCTAGATTCATGATACAGAGGGCTCTTATTAAAAGAAATTTGCTCAACGTAAAAAAGTTCCTCTCTTGACCAAACACCTACCTTCTATTATTAGCATGCAAATTTTAAGTAAAAAACCTTATGTTAATACTTTCTATATAACTATAATTTTGTCTTATGTTCTTACTTTTTGGTGGAGTTTGCACTCAAGTAGCAAAAATATAAAGGGGCATTTCTAATGATAAACAATTTGCAAATTGAATGCGAGATGCATAGAACAGTCATCTTCACTGGAAAACGAGAAAAATAGCCAGGATTACCTGAGCTAAGAGTGAGGTTAAGTGTATTGTTTCACGTTCTAGGAGGTCAAATATGATTGCCACAAAATCATTCAAATGAACTCTACCTTTGTGTGGATGCCATGATATTTTGCATAAATATAATTAATATTCATCAGAGCTTCTTACATGCTGTAAGCAAGTTTACATCAATTTTCTTCTTGTTTGTTGAATGAGCAAATGTAAATTGTGATTCTTTACGTGTTTCTACTGGTCCTAGTTTTTACTTAACTGTACATTTTGAAAAACAAATATAGTTTCTGCTAAACTGATGATATATCATATATGCATAGGTAGAGGGAAGGATCATTAAGTCTCAGATCTGGGACACGGCTGGACAGGAGAGATATAGAGCCATTACGAGTGCATACTATAGGGGTGCTCTTGGTGCTCTTCTGGTATATGATGTGACAAAACCTATTTCCTTTGAAAATGTGAGCCGGTGGTTAAAGGAACTGAGGGATCATGCAGACTCCAATATTGTGATTATGCTGATTGGAAACAAGACAGATCTGAAGCATCTGCGAGCAGTTGCTACAGAGGATGCTCAAAGCTATGCTGAAAGAGAAGGGCTTTCTTTCATAGAAACATCAGCGTTGGAGGCAACAAATGTTGAGAAGGCTTTCCAGATGAATCTTTCAGAAATTTATCGGATAATCAGTAAGAAGTCACTCTCTTCAGAAAACCCTGCACCTGCTAACATTAAAGAAGGGAAGACTCTTGTTGTTGGAGCAGAGGAGATAAACACCAAGAAAGCTTGTTGCTCTGCATCTTAATGATTCATCACTTCTTTCAATCCGCTGTTTGATTCCTTATTTTCAATCGATTGCTTTTATATTTGTTTTATATTTTCTATCAATTGTCTTGATCCTTTTGTTATAATTATTGTAATTAAATTTTGAACTCGTTCTTGATTTATTCTATGTAATTTTGCTATTCTCAAGTGATGAGAATCAAACCTGCAACACACTTGTTAGTGATTGAAGCTTTACTATTCAGTTTCAGAGATGGCATACGGTTCAGTTTACCGAAGCCACTTCTTCTAGGACTCCCTGTAGTCCATAATATTTGAATTTTTGAGTCTATTTTAATGTTCAAAATAAGTTATTTGTTCAATATTGAAGAAAGTTGTTGGAAATTTATTTCATTTTTGCTCCTCATTACATTTTCAAGGTGACAAGTTCAAAAAAGTTAATCGTTCATATTTATAATTTTACTTTGAATTATTTTTATTTTCAAGAATAGTTAGAGAATAATTAAAAGAGAAAAAGTGAGAAGTGGTGTTAAATTTATGTCCTAATTTTTTTTCTTAATGAGTGCGCATTACCTCACAAATTTGATTAATATGCACTAAAAAGAGTATGTAACGACCTGCACCATTGTTGTAGCACCGTTGTTGTAGCAATTCAGAATTGATGTATTTGATTAGAGTTTGCGTAGGATGAGAATTGGTGAAAGATTTAGGCTACACCAGTTTTGGCGAAAATCAGGTGTGGTGGGTTTAGGAACCGTTTGTGATTAGTGGTATAGTGTTTGAGTACTGTGATTCTTGATTATGTTAGTTGAGAGGATTAGTGATCCATAGTAACTTTCAGAAAGAAAAATAGATTAGTAGAACTCCGATGAGACATTCTTGTGTTATCCTAAATTCCTGGCGTGTTGTGAAATAGGAGAGTTTGGGGAGATACCCCTTGCTACCTCTATCCTCATGGGACCCTATGGTACCGCTATAGTCGCGGAGACCTCAACCGAGTCGAGGACCGCCATAACAAACATTTATTCATCGTTGAGGTCTCAACCAAGCCAAGGACCGCCGTAGTGGCCATCTGTCCGGTGTAGAGGCCTCAGCCAAGCAGTTGATTTGGCCGCCATAGCTATCCCGCCGTAGTGTATCAGAGCCCTCCATAGCGCTTTCAACAACCTGAAAAGAGAGAAGTAAGAGGAATCATAGTCTCAAGTAGAAATCTCATATAATGCTGAAAAGAGTACAAAATCATAAACGCAAAAAAATACTATGTTTGACAACAAGTCTCTACTACATAATAAGTGACTAGGAAAAATCTTAGCTCACTTGAACAATCTGAAAACTGAAAGAGTCTGAAAGAAAATAAAAGAACTCATAATGTGGTCATGTCTTTGAAGCATGAGGATTCATCAAATTTGAATAAAGCTGACAGGGATTTGTGCCAACCGCAAGCTGGATGTGGAGCGTCAGATCCTATATTATAAAACAATATAGGCACAAGAGTTGTATGCGGTCAACACTCTAAATGTACTGAGTATGACAAAAGATGCATGAATATAAACATAATAACATGATAAATATGAGAACATGATAATGCATGACCAAGTAAATATGACAATGATGACATGATTTGATAAGCTGAGTTCATGAAACATAGTACAATATTTTGAAAATCATATCATAAGTATAAGTCATAATCATAGTCATATTCTTTTGTGGGAGATGTCGTTAATCGACATAAACCATGTGAGCTATAACATGGATCTCAGTGTACTACTCCCACACTGAAAAGAGAGTGCCTTACTTGCCAAGGTAAGGACCATAATCTTAAGTTTATGTGGATCTACTAGCTAAAGTCAAGCCCCTACTAACGAGTGACATACTAGGGAGTCAAGCCTCTACTAATGGGTGACTCATCTCATCATATGGTGGCACGTCGGGACAAGAGGATTTTTAATAAAGGTCTCATACCTCTCTACTAATGGGTGAACCTTCATCCCAAGGTCCACTCGATGCTAAGTAAATTCCCAAAGGAAAACATACATAATCATATCATATTCATATTCATAGTCTTTGAAATGGTAAGAATCTAGTAATACCAAATCAATCATGAAGACTCATAATCTTAAGATAACTCCTTTAAAATATGATGATTTCATAACATAATCAATTCATAAGAGACACTTATCTAAAACATCTAAATCATGATAGTATTTTTATAATAAGAATTACTTCAATCGGAAACATTCTGTTTCATAAAACATGTTTGATACTTTATCTAAAAGCATCATTGATTCATAAGTACTTCAATTCATAATGCATGCATATATCTTCAAAGCTTGATTTCATATCAAGATCACTTGTTTAGCATAGGCTCATGTAAAAATCATTGAAAACATTTAAATATGATCAAATGATGCATAATAAGATCATTTATGAAGAGAAAATCTTACTTCAATTGAACTCATGGAAGAATCATGAAAACCCTAGAAATTTGGATAGAAATCATAAGTAGAAATTTAGGTTTCTTTTGAGATTCAATGGATGAAAAGGATCCATTGATGAACTTCTCACATACCTTGAGAAATCCTAGCTTGAAATCTGTAAAGGAGACTTGGAGCTTAAAGAACCCTAGAATCACCTTGAGGAACCTTGGAGAAGAAGACTTGAGAGCTTTGGGAGTTTGAGAGTGAATGAGGAGGGTTTTGAGAGTAAAACGGTTATAGGTATTAGGAATAAGCTAGAAATGACGTAGTTTACCAATTAAAATGATAGGAAAATACCTAATTAACCCCAACTACAACTGTTGAATCCTCTTCTACGAACACAGTCTATGGTCCGTATTCCTTTCTATGGACCGTACTGGTCGTCCGTGGATCCAACTCTTGAAAACCCATTTATCTGGTGGAGAACCACGATCGGCCAACCATGAGTCGTGGTCCATAGTACGACCTGTACACTGCCATTCGTAAACCCAAGGTACTACAATCACTGGGTTCTGAAACTCGAGTCCATGAGACCCAACCAAGGGTTGTCTTCCCCTCTACGGTCCGTACAACTCATCTGTATAATCCAATCCATTGACATCTTCACCACCACAAAACCCGAATATGGTCCATACACCCATCCACGAGTCATCCTGTTGTCTTGTAAAAAGTCATCAGAGACTTAAAATTTTCTCCAACTTTTAGGACATCATCTATGACTGACAATTACAGATCGTGGAACCAAGTACGGTCCGTACTTTGCCCTCGTGAACCAGTTGCACTAACAACTTGGTACGACATTTTCCTTTCCAATTCAACTTATTAACTTCTGAGGTGTTACATCATTACTTGACATTTTGGGTTACAGGTTGACTTATCTACTAGTGGGTTATAGTAGGTGTCATCATGACCTGAGAGATTGGGTCGTGAAAATGATATATAATATTGACTAATAGGGGTAATTATCAATAGTGATTAGTGGATGTATTAAGGATTGGTGGTGATGATTGTAAATTATGGCTAATGATGATGTGAATTGATTTCGATGATTGAAGGTAGTGGTGGTTGGACTGAGGATGATAGTTGTGAATCGTAGGTGGTGGTGAATAACGGTGGCCGGAGGTGATATTTGTGGTTGAAACGGTGGTTGTGGGTGGTGGCTAAAAGTAGACGGAGATTATTTTTGTAGAATGTTTTAAATAGACATTTTAATGATATTAAGACTGTTATAGATCTTAATCATTCAGACTCATTAAGTGGTTGTAAAATATATAAAAACAAACACACTTAATGAATATGATCTGAATGAATAAGATTCAGAGCTTGAAAACAAACATAATGATTCAGATCTGAATAATTAAGATTAAGATCTTCATTAAGCGCCAGCAATTCATGAGGCCTAAGGCCTCATTTGTTTGCACTTAATGGAGGTCTGAATCTGAATGGTTCGGACATTAGCCCATTAAATGCGTTTGTTTTTTTAACTTAAAAATCTCTTAATGGGTCTGATAGAGTCTGAATGAATCAAATATGTGATAAAGTCTTAGGCCTCATTTCGTTGCACTTGATGGAGGTCTGAATCTCAATCACTTAGATTCAGCCTATTAAGTGCGTTTGGTTTTTATGTCTGAATCTTAATCATTCAGATTCAGCCCATTAAGTCCATTTGTTTCTTTTTTTAAAAAGCCTCTGAATGAATTTGAAAAGAACTGAACAAATCAGATCTGTAGGAGAGTTTTAACAACATTTAGACTTATTTAATACGCTAGAAAAAAATCACGTCTTCTCTCTCTCATTGCGCGACTTGCTCTGTCTCTCTCCAAACTTTCTTCCTCTCTTTTTTCAACCAAACACCATTTTTTTCCTCTTGAACTGGTAAGTTTTCATAACCTTTACAAGTATTTTATTATATTAACAATTTTTTAGGTTGTATTGATTTTTGTCAAGAACTCTTGTTGTAATAATATTTTTGGGTGTATTGATGTTTATCAAGAACTCAAGATTTTTGAGTAAAAAAATAGTAGTCATGATTAAAAACAACAACTATATACGTACATATCTGAGGTCTCTTATGAAAATTTAATTTGTTTAGGCCAAAGACATTGAAGACTTCACCTCTACCGTTTACAAATTTGTGTACAACTTTTGTTTGAAGGTTGTACTGCAACAAAAGTTCATGATTGGAGTCCAAGTTATACCTATATCTAGTAGGTGACAAAAATGATGGAGCTCCTAATAATTCTTCATCCCAATCTTTTGTTTCGGTTGAAAGAAAAATTTTGAGGAAGAAATTGATGAGAAGATGAATACTGCTTGGAGTTATTGATTAAAAAAATAGTGTACCTAGCTTTAAAGAATGCAAAGAAAAAAATTAGATGGACTTGGATAAGAAGAACCATTATACAATACAACTGTTAGTATATTTTGTGAAGATGACAACTACCAAAAAGCATGATGACTCTAGAGGTTCACAAGTTAGAGAATTGGATTAAGGTAATTAAAAAAAATAGGATTTCTTTAATTTTTCTTATTAGCTAGAATATATGTTAGGTTTTGATGATGTGAAACCTTCTTTATTATCTTTCGACTAGTATCTATCATACTTATTGAACTTTTTGATATTATGTTATGCCTATGAAATATTTTTTTTCATGATATATTTTCTTATAAAAAGATGTTCATGTTGAATTCTTAAAAAAAATCACGTTACAATAATTTTTATATAGATATATAATTTTTATTTGCATATCATATAATTTTTTAATCAAATATATAAACATTTAAAATATTATTTTTTATTGAAAAGTAATACTTTTTTGTTGAAATGAAATTTTTATAATGTTTAATTTCATATGCACATTCAGATATAGAAAACAGACAATCTTAATCATTCAGTATACAGATCTAGAGACCACATCTTAATATTCAGTGTTCAGATCTAGAGACCACATCTTAATATTCAGATGTGCATTCAGATCTAGACATCGAGATCTTAATACACATCTTAATATTCAGATGCTTATTCAAATTCAGACGTCTTAATCTTAATGGAAACAAATGAGGCCTTATTCTCATTCAGACCCTTTTAAAGACACTTTTATTTTAAGAAAAAAATTAAAATTGTGGTCCATATTTTTTTCGTAAAAAAAAATCAAGTATTTCTCATTCTCTAACTTTATTAATTATCCAAATTATTTTCTTTAAACTTTTAATTTTTTTCTTCTTGCTTGTTTATCAAGAATTGATAAAAATTATTGTAAAATTTTATTTGATTAAAGTGTAAAATAACTTCATAAATATGTGTTGTTGAAATAAAAAAAAGATGGCTTCATTTTTTTTCTAACAATTATTTTTATTATTATAATTTATATGTAGTCCACACAGTTCCACTTTATTTTTATCAAACTTAAAATATTTATTTATGATTTAAATATCTTAACGTTTATCAAAGAATGTCATTTTTTCTAATATTTTGTTAATGTAATATTTAACTATTAATTTTTGAATCATAATAAATATATATATATATCATATGTGCATTCAGATTTAGACGTCTTAATCTTAATGAAAACAAATGAGGCATAAGTGCCATAATGATCCATATGATTTTTAGGTTGTGACATAAATCATTTCTCATGTAGGTAATTTTAATAGTGGCAATTATAATTAACTGTCTAATGTTGAAAATAAAAAAGAAAAAAAATATTAAAACCTTATATTATATGTACAAGTAAAATAATTAAATATAAAAAACAATGGTAGATAGATTTTACAACAAAATTATAAATGAACTTTTTTATTTAGTCTCCAAAGAAATTTCACTTCAAAATTAAGAATAAATATGATACCATTTCAATTAAAGATAAAAATTAATGGTGAAAAGTGAATTAAAATATCATAATAAAAAAATGGATGTACAAAGAAGAGTGCAACTGTAAAATAGACGTTGCATGGTAAAGAGAAAAAAATGATAATTCTACAAAACCACATTATTTTTTAGGTTATTTATTTTACTAACTTTATAATAGTGATATTTGAGCTTGTTTGCAATTAATAAATTTTAAAGTGGACCTAGTCAATTATCTTAGGAAAATAATGGTAACTGAACCATTTTATTACGGGCAATAAATAACTACTTGATCCGAAAATGTAGATATTTTTTCTTTTATTTGCTTCTCTCAATTCTATTTGCCTCATTTGTATTTCTCTTTGATTCAACATTTCCATACTGAGGTATGTTTTCCATTTCCATATTCTTTACGCACTTCAAGTCGATATGATGTAATATCTTTTTATTTATTTACCTTGTTACTTATAAGCATGCATATATATACTAGATTCATCGTGCATACGTTATACTGTACGTCAAGTTGATATTTTTTATACTAAATTTGGATGGCACACTGTTGGGCCAATTTTTGGGTGATTTTCTCCATATTCAGGACTTGAATCTGAGACCTTAAAGGTGGAGGAGTGAATATATTATTCGTATACATGATAGTATTAGGGATTGAGAATTTGAAGTTTATGAGTTTCTGTATAATGATGTCAAATTAATATAAAATAATAATCGAATTTATAATAAATTATATGATACATATACAAGGCATAGAAAAAAGTTACATTCTTATTCTCCGTTTTTAGAGTTTTTATGGGGTCTCATTCGCTGGTGAAATGATTTTCAAGTAGTTGGCATCAGGGCTTGATGACATTTTGGGTATTTTAGGGAGTTCGTGTTTGGTATGGAGGAGAATATTTTTCATGAAAAATATTTTCTTGGAATTTTTTTTTTTTTTTTTTTTTTTTTTAAATGTTTAGTAGGTAAACAAAAAATTGTGTTATCAAGATCATTTATATGTAATCAAGCAAAACACTATATATAAGAATAGGAAGGGGGCCTCGGGCATGGCAAGGGATGGAATGGTCAAGGTACAGGGGTTGGAGGTGTTGGATGGATGGAGACAGAGGCGAACCCATAATTTGAAGGCTTTGGGTGCACCAATATTATCTTTGCTCAAATATGACTCTAAGAATAGTGAAATAAACACTTTGGTTAGATTCGAACCTAGACCTCGCGGGTGGATTCTCTAGCTTGTACTAGTAGTACGATGGCACTCCTATACTTTTCATGGGTGCACTGTTAAATATATCTTACTTTCTTTCAGTTTCTCAAGATAGATATACATGTATACATTTCCACCTAAAGGGGTGGATCCGTTTCTGGGTGGAGAGGATATAATAAGGTTGAAATATCACTTATAGAACTTGTTTTCGTTATTTTGATTAAACTTGTATGTTATGTTTTAATGGTATAGAATTGGAAAATGGGAGGAAGAATTCAACACATCCAGCTGGGAGGTCCAATGCTTATCAAGGAAATAGTTATTGCATCTGTGTTGGCATTTGCAGCAGGTGGTGCTTTTAAGATGTGGCATTGGGATATGCAGAAAAGCTCTAAGAATTTCTATCATCAACTTGACAGAGGTGAAGCCACTGTTGTTGCACAAGACTATTAGTCCATCATTCTAACCTTATCAATAATCATCACCTATGTCGTTACTTTTTTTTTTCTTTTTCTTTATTAAATCAAATCCCATTTAATTAGTATTTGTATTGATGTGTATTCTGTTCTTAATTCAAATAAGTTTCATGGAAAGGGAAAGCAATTCCTACTAGAAATTTTACTATTTACGACACTCAAATTCGATAACTTTAATTAAGAATTGACCAATTCTATCTATATCCCAATCTCTTTGATTTGTTAGATAATGCATCTTGTTTTCAACGATTTCACATATATATATTTATCCTTATTTAGTCTCTAATCCTAAACCCATCAAGATACATGAGTATAAAGAAAATGACGTATCTTTCTTTTCTTTTCTTTTTCAAAAAAATATATTAAGCCATCACCATCACAACTTAGAACTATTAGGTGTGGAGGGTTTGGCTTGATCCCTCCCATATTTATAATTTCTATTAGAAGTTACACAAAATAGGGGTGGGGCATGTACCTAACCGCTGGCAACCAATAGATAATATTAGGGAAAAAAAATGGAAAAGGCTGTAAATTTGTAATCTTTCATTCTATAAGAAGAATACAAGATTCAACCAACAAAAAAAAATTACATTTGTCATATCTTCTTTTTCTTCAAGGTAGTTGTCATTGTTGAAAGAGTCCTTTCACTTCTTTCGGAAGTTGTTGATAAGAGAAGTAGAAGATACCATTTTCATTCGAAGAAGCTAATTGGGCTAGGAAGTCAGCCAATTGGTTGGCTTCTCTATAGCAATATGACCTAAAAACTCAAGTCATCATGACACCTATTAGTAGGTAAGTTAATTCTTAGTACGAAATTAATGATAACATGATGCATAATAAAATAACTTTTAAGGTAGAAACAACGGAAATAAGAGAATATATATATCCACACTAATTTCGTCTCACGTGTGTTGCACATGTATGTCTTATCTAGAAATATAAATTATAGGATATTCCCTATGTCCCTATTCATGTGGTACTTTTTATTTTTTAATGAGTCAAACAGTTTAAGTTTGATCGGGAATTTGCATATGAAATCTCTGATTTTTTTGAAATGAAATTTATATATTTGTAAACTAAGCAAAAAATATTATAAGTCACAATAATTGACAATTCAAAACATTTAAAAGATATATGCATAATTTACGGTAAAAGATAGACTTGTTTGAATCTCAAAATTTAAAAAATATAACATAAATTGGAAAGGAGAAAATACTATTTAAGCTCAATATCGGATAAGTAAGGTTACATGAATGAATAATGTTGATTCTTCTGTGAATAGTGAATATGGATGACCCTAACATCACAGCCTATAAAGACGATAAAAAATAATTGTATGTCACTGCACATGTATGCAGAGTCTGAAAATGCTTGTTCCGTGTAAAATATTAGTGATATAATTATGGCATTTCAAAAAAATAATTGTAGCGAAATTTTGAATAAATAATTTTACACGAAAGAATATATGAAATACATTTTATTATCTTAAAATAATTGTGTAGCATAGTTTTGAATAACTATTTTTACATGAAAGAATATAAAAGAGACTCCTATGAAAGTTGAATGTGGATATTCATAAGTCATATCGGCTTCCATTTCTTTTTCAATCTCCTGTTTATGTCAAACATTGAGCAACAAGATTCCAAAAATCACAAATCTCTATATTCTGTTTAAATTGTTATCTATTTTTTAATGTTCAAGACAATTATTTCATATCTATACTACAATGTCTTTGATATAAAATAAAAAAGAGCTTACACTAACAACCTTCGAAATCTTGTTTGAAATAATCAAAATTATTTTATTTTACAAAAACTAATTAATAAGCCGTCCAAAATGTAAAGAACAATTTCCTAAAGAATTGCTTTTTCTTTAGCGGGAATGGCGCCACCTTTTTATTTAGCAACTGCCGCCCCGCTTAATAGGAATAGGATGCACTTACCGATCGGTGAAAGGAAAGAGCTGGGTCAGCCATCGACAAAGGAATACCGAACTCTACCCGTGTGAAGCCTCGTAGCCAAGGAGAACCATAGAATCGGAGCGTTATATTATAACATCGGTGGAAAGTACATAGAAAAATGACATTGCCAAAAATTGACAAGGTAAAATTTCCATTTATTCATCAAAGGAAACGTCCCTTTTGAAGCCAGAATTAACCTAATTGGTTATTTCCAATTACGTAAATCAATAGGTCAAACCGCACTCAAAGGTAGGGCATTTATCGTGTCGTAAGAAAAAAATGAATCGGAACAATAGGTGTCCACTATTCTATTTTGGGATGTCCAAAAATACTTGTCCATTTTATGAAATCAATGAATACTTAGTTCCTAATTTACCCTTATCATTAATTATAGTCATTTCCCTATTACATTTTTCAAGATATTGTATTTATTATATTCAAAGGGTAATATAGTAAAATTACCCTTCTATTTATAGTTTCTTAAGAAGTGTGCAAAGTCAACAATGGACTAATATTATTGGACAGAGGGAGTAATCATCATCATATATCATATATTATTAAAAGTGTGAAGCTCCAAAGTGCAAAGTTGGATTACCATTTTACCCTACACTAAATTAAAATGTTGTAAAGTATTTATATTAATTAATTATTAACTATTAATCCAACTCAAAAGTTAATTTTTAATTCATTAGTTTGAGTTACGCCTCCTCAAATATGGCTTTCAATCCCATTTTTCAGCAATCATCATATAACTTTGACTATCTAAACAATATATCATTTTCAATTTTCTAAACATTAAAATATTTTCAGTTTTTTAAGACGTATATTTAATTAAATTGAATGGTACAACTAATGCAAGGAATCTCTCAATAACTAACTTCATTAAATCTATATATATTGTAATCTTTATCATTTCTTTACTTTTTATCCTCTCTATGTAGTTCTCGATATTTCTTGTATTTGTTTTGCTTTAATATATATATATATTTATTTGTTTTTTCTAATTACTAATTCTTATTTATTTTTCTTCTGTTTCAGATTTTTACCTTACGATTATAATTGATTAGGTTAAATTCAGTTAGAGTAGAAGACAAAATAATGTATGAAACTTTTCCAATTCGGTGACTTTTTGAATTTATGAAATCAAAATAAAATTTTGAATTTTTGAATTTTGCTTTTGGACATTTTGGTTGTTTCTTTATGAATTCCTTTAACCCTTAATTGTTACTACTAAAATCCTCAAATTAAAAGTGGAAAGAGTCTAAGTCAAAAGTTGAATTGCTAAAATATTTTTTATAAGTATATTTATCATTTATTTTTTTATAAGAATTAATTGTCTATTAAATTTAATTGGAAAGACATTTCATCTACCTTTAGACCTGTACAAATTCTATGAACTTTTTATTTATAAGTTTAACATGTGTCATGTATTTATTTTCTTGACTTTCAGCTTTCAACTGTTTAAACATATCATATTCTTTTTCAAATTATATAAACCTTATTCAATATTTAATTGATGCACATTAAATATTTAATATATATATATATATATATATATATATATATATATATATATATATATATATGTAT
>JAJONR010002390.1:0-66665 GCA_029582245.1 Solanum etuberosum | reverse complement strand
ATTTATCGTTATAGACTCTCACCAATGCTAGCCTAATCTCGTAGTATTTAACTATGTTCTTGCTTGACTCAAACACTGTCCATGTTTCCTTTGTGTTTCAGCTCATGATATCATGTTTGTAATTCACCTTGGTCTTGTTTCAACTTGGCTTATAGGCTTGTTGTTAGTTTATTTCTAAATATGCGTCTAATCTTTTATGTGTTGGAACTGTTTTGGCTCAAAATGTGATTAATAATATGTTTGCTTTCTCTTTTTTTCCAAGTAATGTGTTCTTAGTACATTCTTTCATATATCTGCTAATTTAGTTGTTCTGATGCATGAGTTTTCTGTTTCTGTATGTACCTGCCAAGCCTTGGTTGTTTTCTTTTTCTTCTCCTCAAATAACCTCGGTTAATCTCGTCTTGTTGGCCATGAGTCATAATCCAAATTTTGAATTTCTGAATCCAGTTTGTTTGTTTTCTCAATCTGTTATGAGGAGGTTTCCATTTATTTTGCTAGTAAAATCGTGTAATTGAGTAATTTACTGTTGTACTTTCTTCTTTATGATGTTTGCTCTTTAGGAATCGATACTAACTGTTGTATTTCCAGAATCTGATCTCTAATAGTGTTTGATGTATAGGCTTTGTTATCTTGCATTTCGAGTTAAACTATTTTGAGTTTCTTGCTAACTAAAGTCGAGGTAAAAATGAGTCAATAACTGGTCATTGTCATTCCCAAGCTGTTGGAACATTTTTTTCTGGTGTTAATTTCTCCTTGTTGTAGTGTACTACTATGCTAATTACTTTTTCACTTGTTTGTCCTCATCATCTTCACCCGTAAATCATGCTAAAACTGAACTTTGTTATCTGTACTCAAGTAACACATGCTCCTAGCCTCCTCTTATTTAGGATATTGGATGTATATGCTTGATATGAATTCTGCATTTTAACTTGGATCAGTGCTCTGTATTGTCTTGGAAAAACATGCTTTCAAATTCAAGTTAGATTAATTATTGTTGTTAGGTTATTGTGTTATTTAAATGCTTTCCATTTTTTTTGAAATGTTGAAATTAGTTAAGTGTTTGTTTTCCAGTAGCTCATTTGTGCCTAACTTGCTAGAAATTGCGTCTTTGGGGGGAAGGGGAAGTTTGGTTAATTAACCCTTGAATCTGGGAGTAAGAATTTGTGTTATATGGCTTATAGTTGCTGTTGAAGTGTATTGTCCTTGCTTTTTCTAGTGATTAACTTAGATTCTTTATGAGTTTCATCTTTATGAATAGAGAGAGGCTAATCCATTTCTTTCTATTTTCATGTGATTCCGGACAAGTTCTTTGAACTCCATAGGCTTCCTCTTTTCATTCCGATTGGGCCATAGAGGCCCAAATTTGCCTTTATCGAATAAGCCCCATTTCCGAGTTAAAGATGCTGATGAACAGGTCCCCGGAGGTTTGCTCAAAGCTAAAGATCGAAATGCAGGTCCTGGGAGTCCGTATGCATGTTGTATACACTAAATTTGCAGGCCTTGGAGTTGATATACGGGAATATACAGCAATATACACTAAATGTATATGTTGTATATGGTGGGAAAATGGGCCAAAAGCCCTCCTTAAATTTCCAGCTTTGTTTTGTATTGTAATTGGGCCAAAGGCCCATCTATTTTCAGTATTATTTTGCTAGTTTTAGGACAGGTGAAATTGGGCCCAAAGCCCAAAAGAAATTCAGCTTTTATGAGAGTCTAGGACAGGTATAAATGGGCCAAAGGTCCAAAGCAGAAATTAGGCCCAAGTGCTGGCCCAGGCAGACATAATACCAGACTTGGGCCTACATCTCTCTCTCTTTATTGCCTATGTTTTATATTTGTTTGATTGTCAACATTTGCTTCTTTGTTAGTTAAATTTTAAGGTTTTTCTAATTCAATTCCCCAAAAGATAATCATTTTGAGTTAACTATTTAAAATTAAATAAATACTTATTTTCTACTTGGCTTCTAAAAATACTTTGAAATTAGTCACTTAGTAATATTTTTATTTCCCTTTCTCCTAAAAAATGATTTTAAGTCTTAAGTTTGTTTATTTCTAAACTAGTTAAGCATGTCTAAATTTTAGCCGAATATTTTAATTGTTGGATAATCGTGTGTTAGCGGATGTTTCGGGTGCTTTCAAACCCTTCATGAAACGTTAATATGAACCCCGAACCATTTTTATAAGATTTCATTAAATTTTCTAGTTTAATCTTTTGAAAAATCTAGTTTTCTTAATTTTTCTTAAAAAATTAAGTGGCGACTCAAAACTCTTTTTTAAAAAAATAAAACATAATGGTGACTCTGCTGGGGATTTTGAATTGAGTTCTAACCTTAAAATTAATTTATTTGGCTATTATTTGTTTATTTGTTTCAATTCTCATAATTTATTAATTATTGCATTCATGGCATATCATTTATTTCGTCAATAGATTTTTTTTATTTTCCACTTCAAGGATGATTATGCGGGCTGCAATCGTGTGATAACAAAATTGTTCTCGGGTACCCTGGCAAATGTAGTTGCCACTGGATGGTCAACGCTAACTACCCCGTAGTCCGCTTGGGTCACCTATCCACTTCATATAAAGCCCACTCTTAGTCAACTAGCATAGAGTAAAGGCCAATCCTGAAAATTAGTGCATTGACCTAAGATGACCCAACACCCAAAGTGTGTTGGGCTCATTAGAAAGACCACCTTGAGTCAAAAATGGCCCACGGCCTAAATGGACGTTCATACCTATGTGTTAAATTTGAAGGATGTATAAGCTATTTGAAAAGTTATTGTCCCTTGGGGTTGGGAGTAGATTTGTAACACCCAGTATTACGCATATGCTAGTTCTATTCATATGATACTTGACATAGCCTTATTGATGTAATTCTAAAAAGGGAACTACAATAAAATGAAGAAATCGAGAGACAAGAATTAAAGGATAGAGGAAACAAAGAGCAACCAAGGGGTATATTAAACCCTAAGATCTCAATTTGTTAATTCTACAATAAACACCCAACTCTTACGACGACTTCAAGGGCATTGAACTCTCAAGCAACCGACGTTTCTAAACAATAATCAACAAAAGCTTTAACAAGCTCTCAACACTTAAACATGAGTTTTCAGTTTTCAACATTCAAAATAATCTGACTCTAAAATTACCCTAAAATGCATGTTTATAGTTTTAGAACATTTTACATGAAAGGGCCCAAAAGTGACCCGAAACAACCAATGGGCGAGCTAAGTCGGGCTCGCCTGATCCACTTGGCGATGGACCTCTTGCCTGGTTCTGGAACTTTGGGCGAGCTGGGTTCGTCGCCCAAGCCCTTGGGTGATCTGCCGACTGGTGCTGGCTCGCCAAAAGGGACCCATGTGATCTTCAAGGTATGGAATCCTTTGTTTGCCTCCAATGCAAGCCCAAGAGCCTCTATCCTGAGCAGGTCTATGTACTTTTTTTATGGGTAAGGTTTTGACATCCTCCCCCTTTGTTTTCTTGAGTGAAGAACTCTTTAATACATTAAAGTTTCCAAGCTTGGATATGAGTCCAATGTCTTGAGGTAATCTGAATTGCATCATTCTCCCTTTTTTGAAAAGGATTCGTCCTCGAATCCATACCTTGCAAAACCATAGGGAAAGCAAACAATAACAAGATCCTCATGGCATGAGTGTTAGCGTTAGCAATAACAATTTCATAACCCCGCCAAGCATTAAAATGATCAACAAAGGGTTTGTAACCTATCAAAACAATAGATACTTGGCTACTTGAGAAACTTAGACAAAGGGGTAGAGCGAAGGAACCAATATACTAAGTAACCACACATGTATACCCTCATTGGTTCCACATTCCAACAAGCACAAATCCCCCAAGTCAAGTAGCACAGGAGCACTCTCATACCTAAGTGCAAATGCTTGTTGACCCAAATTAAGAATCCATCTAATGCACTTGATAACTCCAAGAAAGTAATTATTCCCAATCCATGAGCGGGTTCAGATACACAAGTATTCCCCACCTAAATTGGCATACATACTTCATTCAAGCACACATGATCATATGACAGACAGACGGTGTTACTACCACACTGAGCACACTTAAAACCGACACCAGCGTCAAATGGAAAAGGATTGCATAGCATCGAATCAAGGACTCTCATTTGCCTTATCGATACCATCACCAACATAACATATGCTTGTAAAATCATCAAATGCAAGTAGATAAAATTGAGTCCTCTAATCCAAACCTTGTAAAATCATATAGATCACAAGCAAGAAGCTTATCCTCATAGCATGCTGGATAGTATAAAGGTTAGCATTAAAAACATTTAACCGAGGAGACTCAAACTCAAGGCACAACCAAACATCCTCTATTGTCATGGATATTAAGCCCATAGATGGAGAACAAGGACAATGGTTATTCTTCTCAACAACATAGTAATACCACCCAAAAGATTGTACCTCCACAAGTTCAAATACCTTCAAGCATTCATCGGGATCAAAATGATAGAAGGTCCACATAACTCGATCATACCAACAAGTATAGACCTCAATGATACCCTGATCCACATGCAATGCACTTTTAATCCAACTAGGGGACTCATCATAAGCAAAGAGATAGTAGAGGTTGCAAGGGTCTAGGAAACTATCCTTCCCCATACACAATGTAGGCCCTTCGAGTGGATGGTAAAACCTCAAGAAGAACTTTCCTGCATAGGGAAAGGTATCAACAATTTATCCCACCTTATGCTTGACATTTTGAGCAGCATCCCCACACAAATACTACGATTCAGCTCACTACCGATGTCAAATGGAAAGGCGATCCATGAACTTGGATCAAGTGCACCTCCTTTTATCAGATTGGCACTCCTACCTTCCAACAACATACTCCACTCATTAGCTCAGCATCATGATATGCAAACAAGTAATAGAGAAAGGTGTTGCTTAAATGCACTTCAATAAAAGGGTTCCCAACTTTATCCTCTACTCTGGATATTAGGGAAACACAACTCATACGAGGCCTTGGGACACACAAGGAAGAAGTAACAATTAAAACATATGTATCCCTTTTCATCTTAACACTACCCTTCCCAATAAATGTACTATCATCTTTACAAAAGAGATTTCCATCTTTGGAAAGTGTGTCATTACACCATAGTGGATCCTTAAACAATTCAAGAACATTTATGAGATTTCCACCTTTGGCAAGGGTGTCATCACACCATAGTGAGAGTTCCACCTTTGGAAATTGTGTCATCACTCCATAGCGGATTCTCAAACGATTTAACAACAGTATCATCAAACAAGAGTACCACATTGGAAAAATCATTCCATTTATGACATGGAGTGGGATGAGCCATCTTTGAAAACACACAATAACCATTGAGCCCATCAATCATATCATCTATTCTAGGGGTAGGGTGACAATACCTCAAGATGATTTTGCTAATGGCCCACCAATCAATACACATGCTCCATCTTTCTTTGGAATCAATTGAACCAAAACAGCGCACATACTTATACTTTTCCTCTCATTGCCCTTGTTGAGGAGTTCCTCAACTTGCCTTTGTAGCTCTTGGATATCATCCGGATTGCATCGATAAGCCGGTTTGGTTAGACATTTTAAGCCCGGCACGAAGTCAATTTGGTGCTCAATATCCCGGGGAGGGGTCACTCCACTTGGCAGCTCCATTAAAAGGGCTTCACTAGGATCCTGCAAAAGGAAAGAAATAGAATGGGGAGGAGAAGAATTAGATGGATTAGCTTGCAACTCATGATCCTTACGTGAGGTAAGGATCAATGAACCTTCGACTTCCACGTCCTCCCTTATCTCTTTATGCTCAGCCAACAACACTTGGGCTTTTCCTTTCGACTTCCTCCTTTCTTCTTCTTCTTGGCCCTCAACCTCCACATGTCCCTCCTCCTTCTTCCTTTTGTCCCTCAACTCATACATAGGCTGAAAGACATACTTACGTCCATTCGACATAATTGAATAGGTGTTGTTTCTTCCATCATGTGTTGTCGCTCGAATATGTTGCCATGGTCTCCCGAGTAGTACATGACAAGCTTGCATGGGGATCACATCACAAAGGACCGCATCTTGGTATTCCCCGATTTGAAACTTGATCAACACATGTCTATGCACCTCAATTCCTCACCCTCACTCAACCATTGAAGTTTGTAAGGCTTAGCAACCTTAGTGGTAGGAAGCTTCAAGAAGTCCACCATAGCGGTGCTAGCAAGGTTTGCACAACTTCCACTGTCAATGATCAAGGAACATACATTACCCTGGATGAGGCACTTGGAATGGAAGATATTCTCTCTTTGACATTGATTTCTCATGGGCTTGCTAGGTATAGATCCTCCACATTGATCCTTCTATATTCCTTCATGGACAGACTTTCTTGCCAACCGGTCATAATTCCGGGTGCGATAGGAGAAGAACTATTGTGGTCGTGCCCACTCGTGGAAGCACGAAAAGTAGTTTGTGGTGTGGAGTTAGTAGAGTTAACTCAACCTTCCACGGTGTTCATACTCTCATCCATCCTCGATAGACTACCCTTTATGGCGGTCAAGTGTCTGTTTATGTGCCTAATTGTCCGACTTATATCTGTAACCGCTCCTATGAGGGATTCCAAGGTAACCTTTGCCTTAGGTGGGTGGGTTTCACTTCCGGTTGCCATGGTACCTAACAATTAAGATAACTCAACAAAAACAGCAAACAACGTTAGGGTTAGTAAAATGAACTCACAATCACTCGTGTTTACACACCTTTGATTGCCTCTCAAATTGGCGCGGCTAATGTTGAAGATTGCTTATACTCGGTTGATCACAAATGTGTCAATTCTACTCTTGGCTGGAATGGATTCTTGTTTTAAAGAAAAGACGGACGACTCGATTAAAGCAAAACGGACTTGAATCAAGAAGTTAACTACGAAGTAAAAACGAATAAAAGCACGAAAAGAAAAGGCACTAACAAAGAAGTGAATTCAAGAACCAATAGTCAACAAGTAGGTCAATTACGAGTTGAAAATCAGTTTGAGAATCTTTAGAACGATTTAGAATCAAAAGAAAGAAACTAAGAATTTAGAACCTGAGAGATTAGGAGTGTAAACTGAGTTTCCGATCACCAAATGAACTATTTTCTTCGCCAAAAATGCAGTTCAGCTCGCCAACTTGAAGATGGGTTCGCCAAAAGTTGCAGGAAAAGGAGGCAGGTCAGCGATCTGGGAGGCAATTCAGCGGAGCGCCGAGTGGACTTGGCGAGCCAAGTTTAGCTCGCTGAAATTTCAAGTACCACCAGCAAAAACAATGCCAACTCGGCGACCACACTACCCAAAGGGCGAGGTGCCGAGTGTACTAGGCGAGCAAAGTCGGGGCTCGCCTAATGGTCCAACTACTGCTTTGAAGACCTTCGAATTTGTGCTCTTGTGGTCCCCCCCTGCACTTGTCCTTTAGTATAACCCTTTTGGTAAATTACCTTTTGTACAAACACTTTTCCACTTTCTCTTTCTTCTCTTTTGGAATCAAACCTCTTTTCTTTTTTTTAATATTCTTCCCTTTGAAGGTTTGAATGTTCTTCAAGAACTCAAGAACAAGATGAAAACTCAAAAATAAACCCTCTAAATATTTTGCTCGGAATTTCACGAAAATTGAGATACAAGCTCTCTTAGATATGGGGAACAACACCTAATACTTTTTAGCCCTCAATTCCTAACCAAAACCTTCAGATTTTAAAACCCACATTATCTTCTTCAAGCTTCTTCAAGTCTCCAATGGTGAAATCTTCAATAATGAACTAAACTCCTTCAAATCTCATATCTAGACTCAAATAGAGTTGGAGAATACTATTCCTACCTTAGAAACTCAAACAAGACTCAAATCTACAAAACTCATTTCAGAAATTCTTCAAAAACGTTTTGAACACACTTTTTTTGTAACAAACCCAAGACTAGAATCGTTGGAACGAATCTAATTCAAGCTCTGATACCAAATGATGTAATTCTCGAAAGGGAACTACAATAAAATGCGGAAATCGAAAGACAAGAATTAAAGGATAAGTAGATAGACACAAAAAGAGGAAACAAAGAGCAACCAAAGGGTATATTAAACCCTAAGACCTCAATTCGTTAATCCTACAATAAGCACCTAACTCTTACGACGACCTCAAGGGCATTGAACTCCCAAGCAACCGACGTTTCTAAACAATAATCATCAAAAGCTTTACCAAGCTCTCAACACTCAAACATGAGTTTTTCAGTTTTCAACATTCAAAATAATCTCACTCTAAAATGACCCTAAAATGTCTATTTATAGTTTTTGGACATTATTACATAAAAGGGCCCAAAAGTAGCAGCATTTGACTATTTGAGGCATATGTGTTGCTACATATGAGTCAAATGTTGCAACAGATGAGGCATATGTTGCTACAGATGCCTCAAATATTGCAACAAATGAGGCATATGTTGCTACATATGCCTCAAATGTTGCAACATATCACCCTTATGTAGCAACATTTGACTATTTGAGGTATATGTGTTGCTACATATGAGTCAAATGTTGCAACAGTTGAGGCATATATTGCTACATATGACTTATCTGTTGCTACAGATGACTCATTTGTTGCTACAGATGCCTCAAATGTTGCAACATATCACCCTTACGTAGCAACATTTGACTATTTGAGGCATATGTTGCTACAGATGACCCATGTGTTGCTACATATGAGTCAAATGTTGCAATAGATAAGGCATATGTTGCTACAAATGACTTATTTGTTGCTACATATGAGTCAAATATTGCAACATATGAGGCATATGTTGCAACATATCACCCTTATGTAGCAACATTTAACCATGTAGTGGATCGATAGAGTTAAAGGAAACTGGTTGGAGGCTCAATATAACATAACATAATTGATAAAATAAAACATTGTCATTAATTACAAACACATTGTCAAGGCTCCAAGCTTCTAGATACTATCCCAGCAGCCCAATTCCATTGCATTCGACAGTATTGTCACACAACGTGGTGTTGGGAGGTTAAATTTCTCTGTTGGTAATCAAATGCTCAATAAATGCAAGTGAATATGACCCGCACGCGGCATTGGTTAAATTTTTTACCATGGGTTCCAATCGACATTCAAATTCCCCTGGTTCATTGAGGAACTTATCTGGCAAATGCTTCATTATTCCACTTTGCCTCAACAAGCTTGACAGCAACTCGAACACAGGTTGTATGAATGTCAAAAACTTGTCATGTTCCGTATACATCAGGTTGCAGTCATAAATATTCATGCGAATCTCGTGCAAGAAGATTTCAAGAGTCACAAAATGAGCATTGATCATGTTCATGACTGCCAGAATCCTTTTTGCACCAATCCAATCCATGCCTCCAGGATATGGTCTAATGCCCCTGACATAGTCAATCATATCGGCATTCCATACAAACTCATTAAGTAATTGGTTAAAGTTTTTGCCACCAACTCTTGTTGCCTCATCGCTGATACTGTCATACCTTTGTTTAAAGTTGGTATAGAAGTTGAGATTCATGATTCTATCCGTGAAATCATAGTACTCAAGGTATCTCAAATGCCTCTCCCGCATGAGGCTAATAATTTCATCAATATACTGAAATAACAAATAATATTAAAGAGTAAAGAAGAGTAATGATTGAAAAGATAAAACAAACAAACATTATAAATTGAAGTTTAGTAGAGAAAAATTACCCAGTCTTCCCACCAAATATCCATGCTTGTCATGGCCCTGAAATCATTTCCACTAAAATAATGCATGCCGTATTGTGCACGCAGTTCCTTTACTTTCATCAGTTCCAACAGTTTGGTCTTTTTAGCTACAGGCACCATCTTATAAAGATTCACTTGCTTGAGCTCCAACAGCTTCTCTCTTACGGCCATTGGCAATTCTCCAAATATTTTCTTCTTCAAATTTTGTATTGCCTTGATAAAGGATTTTTTCCCCTCTTGGTCTGTGGAGTATATGGATTCCGAACATTGTTTGATGGAATGACCGTGACCTCCCTCTTGTATTTAAATTCATTAACTGCCTCACTTAATGTTTGAAGATACAGGATAGAATCGTCATCATGTTTCTTGCACTTCTCACAGAGAAAGCCAGAGCATCGACTACAAGAGGTAGCCCCAACACTTTATCCACCAAAACCAACACCAGCACCAACACCATCACTTTGGAGTTGAGGAAGATACTACTAGAGCGGTATTCATTGATTTTTTTCTTTTACTAATTATAGATAGTGATTGGGAAATAGATTTTTTCAACCTCTTACTTGTGAAATCTTCTTGGATGTATGAACATCAATATTATAAGTCATTTTCTTAAAAATATTAGTGAGTTTTTTAACACGATTAGTAAAATAATCATGTTGTTGATCACATTCTTCGCATCGACAAAAAGAGCATTTGATGTTAGAAGAGGAAGAAACACCAACAAAAGATTGAGTTGTTGCCATAGATGAAGCTTCTTGTGTCATTTGATATACAAGGTAAATAAAAAAAGGTTGAGAGTTTACAATTGATTATTAAATAATAATGGGTAGCAATTTATACTTATGTTGACCCAGATGGACATTCTGTTGCCACAGATGTACCTTTTGTTGACACAGATGAATCTTCTGTTGCCACAGATGGGCAACCTGTTACTACAGATGACCATTTGTTGTCCTAACACATAGGTGACATGTTCCAACATATGACAACTCTATTGGAATATGTACCAACATATAACTAAAATGTTGCAACATACGACACATCTTTCAACAAATGAAATATATGTTGGACAACTGAACAATACTATATTTCTAAAATCATATGAACAAAATGGTAACAAAAAGAATAACAAAAGCAACAAAAAAGGACTTTTCACTGAACAACAACAATACATATACCATTCCTCAAAATTAGGATTTTTATGGGTTTGTTGATTTTCTTTCAAAAATAATAATTAATAGGTACCATTACACCATTATTCAATTTTCACATTTATAGAACGATTTCTTGTTCATTAACCCAAGAAAAAACTTAGAATCAAGAATGTATTGTTCGGAAATTGTAAATTCTTTTAAAAAATGACTTACCCATTTTAAGTCTAACACGATCTTTAGTTCAAAAAGAGAGAGTGACGACCGGAGATGAGGAGGAAGATAATGGGGAGAATATTTGTTGATAGTCGGATTTTCTAAGGAAGAAGAAGAAGATAAGAACGTTGGGAGAAGAAGAAGAAGAAGAGAAAATTCTATTTTCTTTTACTTTTTTTAAAAATGGTTTGGATAGAATTATAAAAATTGAAAAATGAAGTGGCTTTTTTGTATTTTATAAAATATTAGAAAGTTTTTAAAATTTTAATTTGATCCCAGATTTACTTAATTACATTTTTAAGTGGATTTGACCATTTCTTGATCAAAGTGTCACAAAAAACAAAACCAAGACTTAATTGACACCATTCATTTAATTTTCTCTTAAAGCTTTTCTTCCTTTTACCCTTTTCAGACTTTCCTTCTTTGTCTCAGTGCCTCATTTTTAGCACTTAATTTACATTCTCAAACCAATGACTTTCTCTTTACTCCTCCTTGTACTTGTGTTTCGGCTCAATGGGTCAGAAGATGAAGTTCGATCGGAGTTCAAAAAGGGTATAAAAACGACCCATTAGGTAAAATCTTCAGTTCATGGAGTCAAACAGGTCTTTCAGATCCCTCAGCATGTCCATGAAAATAGGTCGTTTCATGGTGTCGCTTCTCATGAAAACTCCGATTCTGTTTTCTCCATTTCTCTTGATGGGCTTGGGCTTGTGGGTGACTTGAAGTTCTCAACTCTTAGTGGGTTGAAGCAGCTCAGAATTCTTAGTCTTTTACGGGTAGGGTTGTTCCTGCTTTGGGTTCTATGTTAACTCTTCAACATTTGATTTAACAGATTGGGTTTGAAGTTTACCCAAGTAGAATCTTACATCAAAACTTAATCCGATAAGGAAACTTCAAGTACACTTATCAAGAACTCATCAAGAAATTAAATTGTTCAATATTTATGGATAGATTCGCAAAAGAAACTCATGATTGGCATGTGGGTGAACGAACCCAACACTATGGAAGCTTACATACCTCAAAGAACTAGGTTCTTGTCGAAATCTTGAATTTCTTGAACGAACGATTGAAACTTTGAACTTTTTCTCCTCTTGAATCTTCTCTCTAAAACCCTAAACGCTTTTGGGGATGAATGAAACTAATTCTAATCAGTTTAGACTCCTAAAACCTTACTAAAAACTCTTAAATCTGATTGGGTAAGGAAAAGACCAAAATACCCCTCATATTTTCGGGTAATTTTCCTTAATTGGACAGCCCGATTTCAAACGAGCATATCTCCCTCATACGAGCTCAAAATTTAGCAAACTCGGTGGCGTTGGAAAGATAATTCGAAGACCTTTCATTGGATATCTTATGGGCCACCTAACTCATCCTGTACTGAAGGTTATGGTCATTTTAAGTTGACCCAAAACTTAGAAGAACCTAGGAATGATTTGAATGAATTCTCTTTAATTCTTTTTGGAACTCAAGGTGCTATATCTAGTGATCTTAATACTTAAGAAATTTTGAATTCCTTGGTAAAATCCTACTCACCACGAAGGATAGTTCGAGTCTTAGTTCAATTTTTTTTTGGGGTGTTACACAAAGACACTGCCAATATTTGAGAAGTTGTAATATACGATTGGATGACACCATCACGAGGAATTAAGTGATGTTTTGATCAGGGAGAGTATAATACGCGTTGCACTCTTTTTTCCTTGACCGAGGTTTTGTCCCAGTGGATTTTCCTGGCAAGATTTTTAATGAGGCAACAAATAATGCATATCAAAAGATATGTGTACTCTTTTTCCTTCACTAGAATTTTTTCCCACATGGTTTTTTTCTAGTAAGGTTTTAACAAGGCACATTATCTAAGGACATCCAAGGGGGAGTATTATAAATCCATTGAACTAAGTGGATTGTCCATTGAATTTATTCATGAATTACTTGAATTCATGTATGTATATTTCCAAGGTGATATGATGCATTGTGGATAAATATGTACCTATTTGTTTGGGCATTTAACATGATGACCTTTGGGAGGGATATCTAAAGACTATAAATGGAGATATCACTCACCATTGTAAAACACACTTGAATAAGAAGAAAAGCCTTCTCCTTCATCTATACTTGTCTTGTCTTCTTCTCTTTATATCATTATGAGCTTATATTTTATAACATATATTACTTTAATAAAATTATTGACATATTATAAGTTCACTAGTTATTTCATAACCGCGATAAAAGTCCAATCTTCGCTTTGCGAAAATGGACCAAACTTTACAGATCACTCCTATAATTCATTCTCAAACTTTCAGAAGTTCGAAATAATTTTGCGATCGTTAAAATTAATAACGAACCTTTTAGTAGACACAAATTGCTGAGACAACGCCAAAACACCCAAAAAGCTTAAAAACTCACTCAAACCTCATTCGGAACCTCCCGAACACAACCAAATATGCTACTAACTTGAAAATGATATTTCGGAGTCAATGGAATCATCAAAACATCCAAACAAGGTCACCTTAATCTGATGTTGACCAAAGTCAACTTTAACTTAAGAATTTCCCAATTTCCAAGTAAGGACATGAAACTCATCCAAAAGCTTTGAGAACTGAACCAAACCTTCAACTAAACCAAATATCACCATTTGTACCTAGTGAAATCATCAAAACTAAAAATGACCTTTCTAAACTCAAGTGTTGACTAAAGTCAAACTTTAGCCTTAACTTTCTCAACTCTCGTCTAATGACTCAAAATCAAATCAAAAGCCTAGGGACCCGAGTCACTAGTCTTACTAACCCAAAAGTCATGTTCCGAAGCTGATGGAACTGACGAAATTCTATTCCGAGACTCATAGCTCCGGTTGTTATCAAAAACCACTTTTAACAACTTTAACTCTCCTAAACTCTAAAACTTCCAAAAATCAAAACTTTACAATCAAATTTCAAATCCAATTTTTTAATCTGATCAAATAAGATTCAGGGTAACTATCGGGAGGGGTAAAGTCGTAATTTTCTAAAATTTTCTAAAAATGACCTTTGGGGTCATTACAATAACTTACCTGACAGAGAATTTTTTCTTATAGCTTCCAAATATCAGTACTGTAATATAACGACAAATTCATGGTCACATGATTCGTAATATCTTGTCCATCAAAATATCATTAATATATAAATATATAATATCTTTGAATTTTTTTTAGGAAAAATTACAAATTTTAAATAATTTGCTATCTTGATTTTAGTTTTTTGATAATAGATATTATTATTAAATAAATATTTTGATAGGAAAAAACAAGAAAAGAGTGTTGTAATAATAAAATCACAGTGGGCAAGGGTTTTTTCAACTCTTTCCCCACACCCCACCCCACCCCACCCCCGCTCTCTTTCCACCCCCACCTACCCTAATCTCTCTCTCTCTGTCTGAACTCTTTCTTGAATTTCCATGGTGCTCTCTCCATAGTCATCTTTAAGCTTTTCTTCCTTTTACCCTTTTTCAGACTTTCCTTCTTTGTCTCAATGCCTCATTTTTAGCACTTAATTTACATTCTCAAACCACTGACTCTCTCTTTACTCCTCCTTGTACTTGTGTTTCGGCTCAATGGGTCAGAAGATGAAGTTCGATCGGAGTTCAAAAAGGTATAAAAAACGACCCATTAGGTAAAATCTTCAGTTCATGGAGTCAAACGGGTCTTTCAGATCCCTCAGCATGTCCAAAGTCATTTCATGGTGTCGCTTCTGATGAAAACCTGTTTTCTCCATTTCTCTTGACGGGCTTGGGCTTTGGGTGACTTGAAGTTCTCAACTCTTAGTGGGTTGAAGCAGCTCAAAATTCTTAGTCTTTTACGGGTAGGGTTGTTCCTTCTTTGGGTTCTATGTTAACTCTTCAGCATTTGGATTTGTCTGGAAATCAGTTTTATGGATTAATGAACTTTGGGGTTTGAATTATGCACCAGAGGCAATCCTAAGGTTCTTTGATTTCTTCTCTTTCTTTCATATTGGAACAGTTCAGGGAATTTTGATGTTGTTCTTTAGTCATATGTTGAATTGGTGAACCAGACATGATTTTGATTTTTTTAGGATTGAGGGAAATTAAGGAAGGATATAAGACTGCTCAAGATTTTAATTGTTGCTACATCTTGAGTTCTTTTCTGGATTATTTTTTTATTGATAAAAGTTCTGTTTCTTGATTTTCTTTCCTCAATTTTAACAGTAAGTCTTGGATAGAGTTATCTGAACCAAAAACTCCAGAAAACTGTCATCAAAACTTAGCAGCTTCTTATGCTAAGGTGTCTTTTCCACTTGGTTGATAAGTACTTCTGGACATTATGAATATGAAGGTCTTTATATCTGGGTTTTACATGGTGATTTATGGTTCTTTTTTAACTGAATTGCTTTTCTACAGAGTGTGCAAAAACTTCTCATCGTCGCTGTTGCTGATGTTACTGTTTGGCATTCTATATTTTCCTCGCTTTATGCGGATGGAGGATTAGACGAGTTTCTGGCTCAGGCTGATAGTTTGACAGCTATATTTGCCACTTTAAATGACGAGGTACTTAATTCATGTGCTTTTTGTAGTTACTCATGACGATCTCTTCAATGTGTTGTAAATGTCTACTTAGATGACGCTAGTGTTATATGCCTCAGTACATGGATAAAACAATCTAGATCCTTGTTCAGTTCCCAAAATAGAAAAAATATTAAAATGCTAAAGTGGAGAGAAAATTCACTTTCTTATGGTCTTAAGAACTTATGGATAAACTAGTACGCGGTCTTATAAACTCAGCCATTCATTTTACAGCTGTTGTTAATATTGCAAGCTTTCTCAGTCAAAATCTTCCATGTTTTCTTTCCAGAAGAATCCTATATGTTTGCTCTCATCTTTCTGTTGAACTTTATGTAGTAGTTCTTTCCTTTAGACATTTTTTGTTACAAGATGGATTTTATACGGGAAACATATAAAATGCATATTTTTGCTACTTGAGGGAAATGTATATTTTTTTGTTCCTTGGGTTTTAGCAATGAGAAGAATGTCAACGAAGTTGACTGAATGAGCTAACTCAAGCCTTGTTTGGAAGTCATTGTAGAAGTGTAGACTATAGAGCAACTAAAGTCCTTGTTTGAATTAGATCTTCATTTAGACATCTGAATTGTTTGCATCCTCTTATAGTCTCATTTTTTTATTCTTTTCTAAGAAAGAGCTAAACTTGTTGTGCATATATTCTAACACTTGTAATCTCTAGACTGCTTCTTTGACTCCCTTGTTAGTTTTGTCTATTAAATCGTTATGTTTGGGGGCATGGTAAAAGTTTGGTATTATTACCTTTAGTTAAATATTGTGTGACAAAAATCTTAGGGAGGGGAGTATAAAGTAAGAGAGAAAGCAACAGTGATCTGTATAGAAGATCTGGCACAATTTGTAAAGAACCATATTATTGTGTAGGTTCTCTACTTTGTGTTGGTATACTTCTTGTATACGGGATATTTTCCATAATTAATGAAATTACTTTACTTCATAAAAAAGAAAAAGGAAAAAGGAGAGTGAGATGAGAGCAAACAATCCTAAATCTTAAGCCCTATTGTTCCTTCTCGAAAAAAGAAAATAGGAGAGAGTAAAGTAACATAATTTTGACTGCTGGAGATGAAATGTTTCCATTTAACTAGAAAGGGTTACGTCGATTAATTAAATCTTTTGGAGTATAAATGGGCATTGTGTATGTGCAAATTTGAAGGAGTAATTTTGCACCCAAAGGTGTGGCTAAGCGGTCAATTAAGTAGGTGAAAACCTTGGACATCATGGACTTGCGAGACAAAAAATGCTACTAGGTGATTTTTTCCCATCTTCCCTAAGGCTTGGTGGTCTGAGTTATCCGGAACTTGTATTGATGGGAGGTATCAGGTGCCCTGTAACTTGGTGGAATGTTCGAGGTGCGAGCAAGCTGGCCAAAACACCTCTGTTATCAAAATATTCTCAAAGAGTAGTTTTTGGCTAAGAAGCATAAACATAGTGATTATACAGAAGAGGAAAATATTCTAATAGCCAAATTTCTTAAACTGCGAAAAAGTCCAGCCCTTCAAGTAGCATCTTTATATGTATCGGATCATTTGTGGATTGAAACCGAGGAAGCTTGGCTAATCTTCACCTTGTACTCAACATCCGCGAACTGCATTCAAAGACCATTTATGCTTCCTTTCCTGCCACTACTTTTTGAGTCAAAAAGTCGGGAAGGCCTCCGTTGATTGTGTACGAACAAAATACGAATCCAAAGGCAGGGTAAGAAAGGGTTTAGCTAATGGAGATATTAACTCTTCCGGGCAAATTGAAGGCTTTGGGACAACATATTAGAATAGACAAACAAAGAAAGCTCTAAGTTGGAATTCAATAGTGACAGGAATGAAACCTGGCGAAAAAGAAGTGAACACTTTGCTGAGGAACGAAGTAGCTCGCCTAAAAGGAAGTTGGGTTGGGGTATAGAGCCGTAAGCGCGGTGGGGGGTGACAGAGGACGTGCTCGTACGGTTCATAGAAGGATATGGAGGTTGAGGGAAGCCACTAAATTGAGAGCCACACCTCCGGATATCTGGTGCCAAATTGTCGCCCCTTTCCTTATTTCTTTGATAATAGAGTTGGCTATCTTTGTGGCATCGATTGTACAAGTTCGTGAAGAGGGCTGGACGAGTGGAATGAGGGAAAGCGGCTCGATCGACAAAAAAGAAGAGGATCGGATTAGATAGATATCCCTTCAACATAGGTCATCGAAAGGATCTCGGAGACCCACAACACTATTATGAAAACAATAATGCATTTTTTTAGTGCGGTCGGCACAGAGCAGCCGTCAAAAGGGGTTCCGTAGAGTGGTCTAACCCCAGGGTAATCCTTGGTTAAAAAAGAATTTGGAAGAATCGTTTCTTTGATGAAAGACGCCACAAAGCTAGTATAGTTATCGCACACCTGATCTTCTTTCTGATAGGAATGATCACCTTCTAAACAAAATAGGAGTGCGGCAAGCATTATCCGGGAACGATTATCCAGGAACTGGAAGATGGTTGGCAGATCTCATTTCGCCCTCTGCGAGACAAAGATCTCGAACATCGTAGAAAGATTTGCCTCGGGAGCCGGAAGCATCAGAGTGGGGGGTTTCAGCGGCAGACGACGAAGGACCCTGGGGCAAGCTTCCCGGTGTCCAAGTGTCAAGTCCGGGCCATGGACTGGACGATAGAGGGCTTATTTCCTTGGTCGGGCAGCAGTGTTCTCACTTCCAGGAAGAGCCACATCAGGGAGGATGGCTGCTGAAAGCATTCTGTCTTTCTTCATCCAAGTAAGAAAAAGATGGGACGCTCGCAACCGGCCTAGCCTAACCAACCGCTACAAGCGCTACAATTTTTTTTTACTTACTTTTCTTGTTGCATAATTCAGATAGATAGAAGGGAAAAACAAGGGCGCAAGATTTTGACATCATAATCTTTTTTTATTTCATTTTTTCACCGGGGCAATCTAGCTTCTATTGAAACAAAACGAAGGAACTTCCGGAACTTGAAACTTTGGCTCATTTTCTTTATTCTTTAACCTGGGCGCTCGACCTACAGGGAGAGGGAGGGTGATCGAGGGGACTCGAAAGGACCAGGAAAGATCAGCTGTTCGCTCTTCTTCAAGGAGTGAGGGAGCAAATATCTCAATCATAATCGCTAAAATAGTGGAGGGAAACCTATAGTTTGTTTGATAGGGCACTTCACTCTTCACTGCAGAGCATCCAACTAATATATTAGCCGTCAGCTCGTTCTTGACAGATCCGATCGGGTGTTCATAATGATATGGATATGAAACTGGATATGCTCGAACCGGACCGCATCTCGGCGCAACCTCGGGCTCGGGAATGTGCGGCTAACGTTTAGATTGAGTAGACATCAAACGAGAACGAACTCTGAATCCGGCCCCACAAGGTTCCGAGACGGAGCTTAACCTGAGTCTCGGTTAAGAACGGCGATGATATATGCGAAGGGCCGTCGGCAAGCAGCACCGCCAGCCAAGCCACTATTCAAAAAGTCTTAGTTAAAGCAAGGAGGCACTGAACACCAACCCTCAACTATACTTGATCAAATCAATCTTCTTCTTCATTCTCAAGAGGAATGCATCAACAAAACTGCCCTTCCATATAGATCGTCGTGGTTTCAAAGACCTATCTGAATTTATAGAATTAACGCAGAATCTCGTCTACGGGGGAAGTCACACTTTAACTTCCTGCCTTGACCTAGGCCTCACATCGATCGTTCTGTCCTGAGCAGCTCTTTCAACTGCCGCCTAATCCCCCAACATGCTCAAGAACCGAGAGCCGTCCAGGCGAAAAAGACTGCGCTGAGGGAAGCCCTATGAGTCACTGAAACGCCCATTCTTAACCAGTTCCGAAAGGGTTCGCTCATGCTGGAGGGAGCATCCCCACTTAGTGATCGGTCCGCTAGTTGCTTCTTGGTACAAGGGGAGGGGCGGCTGGTCGTAGAATAGTCTTTTCAGTAAGTGCTGTTGCAGTTGTAGAACCATTGGCCATTGATTCTTCCTCGCTGACAGAGCAGAGTGAAAGGCACCACATCGAGAGAGAGGGCTGGGGAAAGACCCGGACATTGAGAGGCGGACAAGGAGGTTATATCGCTCTAAAACAGGTACTGGTAGACTCCCTAGCAGTCAATAAGGCGACCTTTCGGATTTCTACTCTTATGGCTCGCGCCAGGCAGGACTGGGATCGCTGCCAACTGGGACTGCTCTTCAGTCTTCCTGAATCATGTTGAAGAATCAGCGGGTGAGTTGTGGTTAGGGGTGAAATGCCACTCGCACCCAGAGCTAGCTGGTTCGCTGACCTATCGCGTGGTAAAAAGAAGAAAGTACGAAAGAATAGTAAACGGAGCACACCGCAGAAAGATTCTGTTTCCAACCTTTAATTTCATATATCATTCCCGTATGCAATACCTCTTATTTAATCTTGCTATACGTCCAAGCCTTCTCCCATCGCTGCTTCCATCAGTCTCCTATCCTAAGTTTCTTTCTCTGCATGAATCAAGTTCTTCGACAGGACCATCCCGACCTTCCTCCACTCACCTCCACGGGCGAATGCCGTAGACACCCGAGAGATCTTCACAAGGCAGGCTAAAATAAAAGACGAGCTGTTCCAACCACTGCTGGATGTGATTCCAAGAGGAAAGAGGTTCATCAGAGCGATAGGGAAAGCTTATAGAGGGGGGGTCTTACTACGACAAGTGAAGCCAGGGTTCCCTTTATTCGGTGTCGTTTATTTTTTGAATATCTGATTCCTTTTTCTAAGAAACTAAAGTGTACATCTACTCCCGACTTAACCAAATACAGGAGGAAAAGAACTGTTTCACTTCCCTATTTTGCAATGTAAGCACTCTTATGTCATGAAGAGTGAAGATGCATGCAAAAATTTCATTAATATAAAGTAAACAAAAAGAGATAATGCAAGAACATCTATGCTCTCCCATTCATTGTTTTTTTTTCAATCCGTGGCAGCTCTAGCTCACATCTTACTTTTGTATGGAGGAATAATAGTATGACTCTAACACTATTATCTTTAAACTGTAGAAAAGCCTGCATATAGAACAATTTATTTATTAAAGAAACTTGAATTAGAATTGGGAAGCCATGTAGTCTTGATCGTTAGATTGCCATTAAAGCCCTATGGCCAAGTTTAACTGTTTCAACAGAAAAGGGACAAAACTACCCCTCACCTACGCAAATTGGTAATCATTGCTGTTGGGAAGTTGGTTGTTGTTGATGCAGTTCCTAAGGTTAGGTGTATTCTGTTTTCAACTAAGAGAATATAGGAACTTCAACTAAGAAAAAATTCGGATAAGAAGAATTGCTTAAGGTAGTTGCATTCGTGTAGCATTTTGATCGCTTTGGGAGCCACATATGCACAATCAAAGGACTTCTGTGATAATTCTATAAGAAATACTCATTCCTCTTTAAAACTAGTAAAATTACCCGCACCTCGCGCGGGAATTTAATATCACAGAATTTATAAAATAATACTTAAAACCTATTAGTCATTAAAACTAAAACACTATATTATCTTACATACAATATTACGTACTAACGAACATTAATAATGTAGAGGAAAATGATAATTATAACATCTTATCATTTATCCTTCAATCAATCATCTTTAATTTGATTTTATAATTTATCATTTTTCTTTCGGGAAGTGTTACTATTTGATATTTTTGGAGAATCAAATGAACATCAACCTGATATATTAAATTCTCTAATAACTAAATAATCGTTGGTGAAGGGATAAATAAATTTTAAAAGTCTGAAAAAGTGAACAAATATTCTAATTCTAACGTGTAGAAAGTTCAGCCCTAACTTTGCTTTACATATATCATTTTAAACATCCTCATTTAGTATCGTAAGTAATTATTAAAATGGGAATTTAAAGGGAGAATGTATTATATTGGACAACAATTCAACTTATTTTGTATACGTGAAAGGGAAAAATATTACACAAAACTATTCAGTTTGTTTGGGTATTTATTTTAAATCAACATACCAGAGTGATAGAGTTCAATTTGAAACTACACTTCTATTCCAATCTCAGTGTCGACAAACACATTTACTACTTCAAGAAAAGTATTTACAACTTGCAGTAAAGTTGAGAACCTGTCCATACTTCATATTGAATGTGAGCAATTAATTTATTTTGTAGTTATCTATGTCTTTGGGATTAAAAGAGGCTCCAGTCTAATCATATTCCTGTATAGGTCATCCGCCACATCCATGAACCCATGTGAAAAGTTTATTAATTCTTGTCTTCTTTTCTTGGTTCACTTCGCACATCAAGGTGCGATAAAGTTTTTAAGGTCTTTATGTCCTTACAATGGCATACCAAATTTGAATTTTGTCTTCAAGAGATGGTAGTATAGATCTTTAAAGAATTTGTTTATTGTACCTTCAACAATTTGAGTAGAGAAAACATGCGTGAATACTCAATTAACGTGTGTTATGTAATCTGTACTAACAAATAGTTATAACAATAACTTTGCAGAAACATAAACAACAAAGTTTAAAACATGTACTCAAACACAACAATTAATATCATAAACATAAATTAATGACTGTAATAAAACATACCAACATCTGTAATAATAGAATGAAACAGAAAGGAAAAAATCAAGCCCACTGAATGCACAACGTACCCTTAAGGAAATTATTCCTCTCTAGTACCCGAGGTGTAAAGGAATAGATCCTCTCACGATGGAACGATTCAATTCACCAGTGTATTGATACAAATACAATGGTGTTAGTGAGCAACTCAGCATGAGCAAAGTACACGAATATTTAATTGTGAAGAAGAAGAAGAAGAAGAAGTAGTTTAGAATTTTCGTTGTTTTAAAATGAGAGGAAATCCCTCTATTTATAGATAACAAAGGGTAGTGTGAACAAATGTTTATTCCGCCTTATCGGAAAAGTCACTACTATTTGGAAAAGTTTCAACCCTTCGTAGAGGTCAAAACCTTTCATAAAAGTCTCAACTCTTCATAAAAGACACAACTTTTCATAGAGTCACAACTTTTCATGAAGTCACAACTTTTCATGAAAGGGGAAGGGTAGTTTTGGAAATAAATAAGTTAAAAGGGAATCCTAGTTTATGGTGGCGCCATGTAGGCGGGCCTAGGGTTCTCTTTTATATAAATATATGATGTCACTTCAGTTATGCCTTACCAGTCCCAAAAAAAAGTCACTTCAAATAATCATGTTCTTTGAAGGTGACTCACTTCCTATTCAAGGAATGAAACCATCAGAAGCTATACTAGTCAGTTTAGTTTTGTTTTGTTGTGCTTGCTTGCTTCAAATCCTCTTTTACCCGTTTCTAATTAGATTTTACTTTCTCGCTGTTGAATCCTTTTTGTGTATATCAATTGAGGTGGTTTACACATGCTGATGATAGGACGTTCATTCCTTTATTTGCAGATGTTTTTGAAAGCCTTGAGTAATTTTGAATGTTGCTAAACCAACAAAAGGTTAAAGTGTGGCTATTTTTGGACTGGGGGCTGTAGGCCTTGCTGTGAGTATTCTTCACATTGCAAATAACTTTCTTGTTCTGTTTTGTTTTTATCCATATCTATTTTAATCTTACTAATGATCTGATCTCATTTGGTCAGGCTGCAGAAGGAGCAAGAATTGCTGGTGCTTCAAGGATAATTGGTGTTGATTTAAATGCTAGCAGATTTGAGCAAGGTAATTAACTTGTGCCTTACACATTCTTGATCCATTATCTTATAATTTCTGCCTTGTAACTTGTCTTATAGCAAAGCAACTAATTCAACCATTTTACTTCTATTCTACAGCTAAGAAATTTGGTGTGACAGAGTTTGTGAACCCAAAGGATTATAGTAAACCAGTTCAAGAGGTACTCATATTTACTTCTCCTAATGGATCTTTTGCGAAAGGAAAAAAAGACAGCTGTGAGTTATAGTTGATCATCTTTTCTTGAATTTTGATTATTTGATCAGGTAATTGCTGAGATGACTGATGGCGGAGTCGATAGGAGTGTGGAATGTACTGGCCATATTGATGCTATGATTTCTGCATTTGAATGTGTCCATGATGTATGTTTTCTATCATCAAATTTCCTTAATTGTATGTTCTTATTAATACATTAATCTTAACGAACATTGTCGTAATTAATTTTCAGGGGTGGGGAGTGGCTGTTCTTGTTGGTGTATCCCATAAGGAAGCTGTGTTCAAGACACACACTGTGAACTTTCTGAATGAAAGGACTCTCAAATGAAACTTCTTTGGAATCTACAAACTTCGTTCAAATATTCCTTCTGTTGTTGAGAAATACATGAATAAGGAACTTGAATTGGAGAAATGCATGACTCATACACTCCCATTTTCTGAAATCAACAAGGCTTTTGAATTAATGTTGAAGGGAGAAGGCCTTAGTTGCATCATCACCATGGAGGACTAAACTTACTGTCCTAGAAAAAGAGCTTCTTGCTAGTCGCTATTCTTTGAGAAAAGACCAAGCATTGGGTGGAACACACATTATCTTTGACAAGACACTTGGAGTGAAAAAGGTTCTCTCTTTGGCTTGGATCATCCATGGCTTTGCTAATCATCGCTCGCCTCACCACATATATAGGAACGGTAAACTCTCCTTCTTGAGGCCAAGCTTCTTCAATTGGGGCCTTCCTCATCAAACCATTAGGAACGGCAATATCTTTCCCCCCACATGGATCTTGTTCCTCATCTTCCTCACCTTCAAACTCGTCCTCTTCTTGGGGATCTTCTTCACAACCCTCTTCTTGTTCTTCCTCCTCACCAAGATATATTTCCCCTCCTTGAATTAGAACATTCAATAGATTGGGGCATTCACGCATCATATGACCCCATCCTCTACACTTGTGACATTGAACGCCTTTAGGAAATTTGGTTGGGTCATTATTACCTTCTCCTCTTGGTGGGTACTTTGGAGTGTTTCCTTCGAAGGGCTTCTTCTCATAAGGCTTCTTGAAATCCTTACCTTTGTTCCAACCCGACGATGTTTGAGCTCCCCCTTTGTTCTTACTCCACGAATTTGAAGATGAAATACCCTTGTACTTAAGTACCTTCTCCTCCTTGAGTTCCCTCTCTACCTCATTGGCCGCTTCAAAGACATAATTCAAACTAGCAAACTTGTGAATAGTCATCTTAGAAGAAATCTCTTTGTTCAACCCTACTTTGAAGCGAACAATGGCATGCTCTTCATTCTCGTCGTATTCTAGCTTCAAGATTAAGTTTTGGAACTCATCATAGTATGCCGCAACAATTTTGCTTCCTTGCCTCAAGTTGTATAACTTAGCAAGTTGCTCTTGACGATATCTCTCCGGCACATACTTAGACTCTCATAAGGGCTTTCAATCCGGTCCATGGTGGATGATGTCCTTCTTGGATGACTAAATGGTACTTCTTCATGTACTCCCACCATGTGATAGCATACCCTTCAAATTGTGCAATGGCAAAGCAACTCTTTTTGACCTCGGTCAAACCATTGACTTGGAAGATCCTTTCACAAAGCGACTCCCATTCTAGGTAAGCATCGGGATTGCATTCCCCTTTGAAAGATGGGAGACTAACCTTGATAGAGTTGATACCGACATCTCGGCCTCCATGGCCACCTTGGTCATTATTGTAGTAACCCCTTTGGATTTCTCCTTGATAGTGTTTACCATGTTCTTCTCTCACTTCTTGACCACACTCTTGATTAGCTTCTCGTTGTTCTCCACCTTGAGGGTGGTTTCCATATTGTCTCCTTCCATGTGGCACCGGACCAAATCTACCTCCTCGTCCTCTATACCCCACTTGATCCCTTTGTCGATTCCTTGGAGCTTCTTTGCCTTCACCTTCATATTCTCCTTGGTACTCATCATTCCTCACATCTATCACGGGATTTGGTTGTGCTTGTGGCATTTGGTAGGGTGGATTTTCATTAAGTGGTGTTTGGTAAGGTCGGTTGTGAGTTGGTGGAGCTTCTTGACTAAGCGGGAAATGGAATGGTCGATTGGTACTTTGGCTATTTGAACCGAAACAGATTGGTGTTGGGTTCAAAGCTTAGTGGAGGGTTCCGGGTGTGATAGTAGGAGAATTAGTGTGGTCGTGCCCACTTGTGGAAGCAGGAAAAGTAGCTTGTGGAGTAGAGTTAGTAGAGTTAACCCGACCTTCCACATTGCTCATTCTATCTTCCATCCTCCACATACTACCCTTGATGGTGGTCAATTGACCTCCTAGATTGGTTATCGCCTCCATTAGAGATTCCAAGGTAACCCCTCCCGTTGGTGGTTGGGTTTCTCCTCCGGTTTTCATTGTACCTAGCAATAAGACAACTCACAAAGCAACAAACAACGTTAGCGTTAGTAAAATGAACTCACAACCACTCAAATAATCCTGTAGTTTGAAGGTGATTCACTTCCTATTCAAGGAATGAAACCATCAGAAGCTATACTAGTCAGTTTAGTTTTGTTTTGTTGTGCTTGCTTGCTTCAATTCCTCTTTACCCGATTCTAATTAGATTTTACTTTCTCGCTGTTGAATCCTTTTTGTGTATATCTATTGAGGTAGTTTACACATGCTGATGATAGGACGTTCATTCCTTTATTTGCAGATGTTTTTGATAGCCTTGGAGCAACTTTGAATGTTGCTAAACCAACAAAAGGTTCAAGTGTGGCGATTTTTGGACTGGGGGCTGTATGCCTTGCTGTGAGTATTCTTTACATTGCAAATAACCTTCTTGTTCTGTTGTTAATCTTACTAATGTTCTCATCTCATTTGGTCAGGCTCCAGAAGGAGCAAGAATTGCTAGTGCTTCAAGGATAATTGGTGTTGATTTAAATGCTAGGAGATTTGAGCAAGGTAATTAACATGTGCCTTACGCATTCTTGATCCATTATCTTATAATTCCTTCCTTGTAACTTATCTCATAGCATAGCAACTAATTCATCCATTTTACTTCTATTCTACAGCTAAGAAATTTGGTGTGACAGTTTGTGAACCCAAAGGATTATAGTAAGCCAGTTCAAGAGGTACTCATATTTACTTCTCCTAATGGATTATTTCGCGAAAGAAAAAAAACAGCTGTGAGTTATAGTTGATCATCTTTTCTTGAATTTTGATTATTTGATCAGGTAATTGCTGATATGAGTGATGGCGGAGTCGGTAGGAGTGTGGAAAGTACTGGCCATATTGATGCTATGATTTCAGCATTTGAATGTGTCCATGATGTATGTTTTCTATCATCAAATTTCCTTAATTGTATGTTCTTATTAATACATTAATCTTAACGAACATTGTCGTAATTAATTTTCAGGGGTGGGGAGTGGCTGTTCTTTTTGGTGTGCCCCATAAGGAAGCTGTGTTCAAGACACACCCTATGAACTTTCTGAATGAAAGGACTCTCAAAGGAACCTTCTTTGGAAACTACAAACCTCGTTCGGATATTCCTTTTGTTGTTGAGAAATACATGAATAAGGAACTTGAATTGGAGAAATTCATCACTCATACACTCCCATTTTCTGAAATCAACAAGGCTCGTTGCATCATCACCCTGGAGGACTAAACTTACTGTCCTAGAAAAGGAGCTTCTAGCTAGTTACTACTGTTTGAGAAAAGACCAAGCATTGGTTGGAACACTATGAGAAGGATCCGGAAGATGCAATGGCTGGACTATTGTACATGATGTTTGAAATAATTTGGTAAGGTTCCTTCTTAAGTGTTCTTTGTCAATGACAAATTATATTGATGTTGTTCCGCTATACCACTCCGGGATACTGAATTCTTTGAATGTTTATGTTGTAATTGCCAGGACGTGTTTGAAAGTACTATGTATGATATGAATTATCTATAGCTTCTACGCAAATTTATGTCTGACAAAGCAAAAATTCCCTATCTTCTTGAAATCATTGTTCATATGAACCTAGAGCTCTATTCTTTTAAAACACAAGATTAGGTGCGTTTGAGAAACTTATTATGATCATGAACTATATAGGGGATTGCTAATATGAAGTAATTTTTTTTTGAACTGGTAACGCAAATCTGTTTTCTTTTGCTTTTCCAGAATTTTAAACCTGCTGTCCTTCTGATGAAAGAAGCATCTTTTTAAGCATGGTAAGATGAAAGCTCTGAGATCTTGTGTAAAAGCTTTGAACTTCAGTGCTACTGAGATTCGTGGGGAGTTACAGGGCTTCACCCTTAACAAATTGAAGGGGATTGAATACCTTATCCTTTTTAATGAGTTCCGTTAATGGTGCATCAATTGTACTAAAATCCCTCACAAATCTCCTATTAAAAACTAGCAAGTCCATGAAAACTCCTCACTTCAGTCACACTCTTAGGAATAGGCCATTCTTTTATTGCTCTAATTTTATCTTCATCAACTTCAACACCATTCGAGCTAACAACAAAACCAAGAAAGACTACTTTATCAACACAAAACGTGCACTTGGATAGATTAGCATACAATTGTTGCTTCCTAAGCACATCAAAAACTAACCTCAAGTGTTCCACATGTTCTTCAAGAGATGTAGAAAAAAAATCAGAATATCATCAAAATACACCACCACAAATTTTCCATGAAAATCTTTAAAGATATGGTTCATTAGCCTCATGAAAGTACTAGGTGCGTTAGTTAAGCCAAACAACATTACCAACCACTCATACAATCCATACTTAGTTTTGAAAGCAGTTTTCCACTCATCTCCAAGATTCATTCGAATTTGGTGGTATCCACTTTTTAAATCAATTTTTCAAAATATTTTAGAGCCATACAATTGGTCATGCATATCATCTAGGCGGGGGGGGGGGGGGGATAGGATGTCGATACTTTACCGTTATTTTGTTGATGACACGACAATCCACACACATCCTCCAAGTTCCATCTTTTTTTGGTACCAAGAGCACTTGAACAGAACATGGACTCACACTTTCTCTCACGAACCCCTTTTCAAGCAATTCCTCTACTTCCCTTTGTATTTCTCTTGTTTCATTTGGATTGCTTCTATAAGCGGGCATATTCAGAAGTTGAGATCCAGGATCAAAGTCAATTTGATGTTCTATTCCTCTGAAAGGAGGTAATCCCTTAGCGATGTCTGGAGGAAATACATCGTCAAAATCCTGCAAAAGAGTTGATACAACACTAGGCAAAGAAGGAGTTAAATCATTAGTGTTAATCATAACTTCCCTATAAGTGAGAAGGACAATAGGCAGGCCATCTTTTTTTGCAAGTAAACACTCTTTGGCTTTTGCAAGACTCAATAATTTTTCACCCTCGGCCTCTTTTCTCTCACCAATTCTCTCGTTTTTATCCCTATTTCCCACCTTTTCTTTTTCCTCATTGTTGCTCTTTCTCTCTTCTCACGCCTTACTTGAACTTTTTCCTCTCTCTCAATTTTTGACTCTCTTTGTTTGATCCCTCCCCATGTTTTCCAATTGTTTCTTTTAGTCGTTGTTGGTTTTCATACACTTGAGAAGGAGTTAATGGTGATACTTTTTCCCTTTATGTTCAAGATAGTACTTATTCCTCCTCCCATCATGAGAAGCAAATCTATCATATTGCCAGGGTCAGCCCAACAAAATATGACAAACTTGCATAGGCACGACATCACAAAGAACTTCATTAGAATACTCTCCAATAGAAAAGGAAATCATGCATTTTTTTACTCACCTTAAGCTCCCCACATTCATTCAACCATTGAAGCTTGTAATTGGCCTTACGTGTTTCGTGCATGGAATCCCCAATTTCTCCACCACATATGTGCTCATCACATTAGCACAACTACCATTATCAATTATCATAGACCAAATTCTACCCTTTATCCCACATTTTGTATGAAAAATATTTTCACTTTGTGCCTCATCAAGCTCTCCCATATTAATATTCATAAGACACCTAACTACCCCCAAAAATTATCCCTCATTATGAGGAGCCACATCTCTCTCGTCCTCACCCCTAACACCCTCTTCTTCCTCTTCCCCCTCACCTTTTCACTTTTATATTCCCCATTATCCTTAATTAAGACAACTCTTCTATTTGGACATTCTAACGCCTTATGTCCCCTTCCTTGATACTTGTGACATTGTATAGCACTAGAAGGGGTAGAAGAAGTAGAAATTTTTGTGTTAAAAGTCTTACCTCCATCTTTGGCCTCCCATTTTGATCTAATTCTCGCCACAAATTACAGACAGAAATGCGGAAATTGAAGACAAGAAATAAAGATAGAAGAAGAGATACAAGAGAAGGAACAATTGGACACTAAAGGATGTATTAAATCCTAAAGAGAAAAGACATAAAGTGACACCTGAAGTTGTCCCGAATTTTTAAAAAGACACTTTAACTATGCGGGCGTCCTATTTCCCCCCTAAACAAATTCGAACTTATATTATTACATCATTTTTCGATCAATTCCAGATTTTAAAAAGCAAGTGTTATCACACACCAATCATTATGTGACACTTGTTAATTTAATTTGAAATATAATTTTTCTTTTCATTTTAAGTTTTTCTTTATTTCTCTCTCTCTTACTTTTTGACTTATTTTAATTTTATTACTTTAATTTTAATTTCATTTTAAATTATACTTCATCTTCCACCCCTACTTTCAAGCTACCCCTCCCTCCATTTTCTTTTTTTCTTTCTTTCTTCTTGTTCAGCTCCCACCCTCACCTCACTCCACCCCCACATCAAGTTGAGCCCCTCCATTTTCTTTCTTTTTTTCTTCTTCTTCTTCTTCGGTCAAATTCCTTTCTTTCAAAAATCATACTGTTTTCTAGACTTTGTTGAGTTATTCATAACAAAACTAATTATTTTTCTAAGAAAAATTAAAATTTTGAAGGTATCATCAATTAATTCATCTCATTTTCATATAACTTCAAAACTAGAAATGATAATTTTGAAAGAATCAATGAATTCTCCGAAAGTTGAAAAAGTTTAATTGAAATTTGGATTAAAAAAAAGCTAAATAAAACCTACTAATCATCTTGAAATCTAATGGGTTTATCAAATTGTTCGAAATGTAATAAAATATTTAGATATAATTTTAAAATTGAAGAGAGTTAAACTAATAGTAGTAAAAAAGGGAGGTGGAGTTGAGGTAAAAAGTGACATTGAAAGTGAGAAGCTTCAATGGAGATGACATATTTTTGAAGAAGGAAGAAAGAAAAAGAAAAAAAATAATAAGGAGAAAAAGAAAAAAATAATAAGGAGAAAAAATTAAAATAATAAGAAAACAAGAAAATATATTTTATAGCAAAATACTTGTAAAAATAAAATTATATTCATTATTTAATTTGTTCACGCTCTTTAAGAAAGTGCATACACTCTCCATGCCAGGTGGACAAAAAATGATGTAATAATATCAGTTCAAGATTGTTTAGGGGGTAATAGGACGCTTGCATAGTTTAAGTGTCTTTTTAAAAAATCGGGACAACTTTAGGTGTCACTTTATGTCTTTTCTCAATCCTAAAACCTCCAATTACAATCCCTAAACATGCACCTAATCAAGATAAATAGATTGACACAAGAAAAGGAAATCAAAATCAACCTAAAGGTATATTAAACCTAAACACCTCAATCGAGTAATCTGAATCAAGCACCGAATCTCTTACGAAGACTTCAAGGAAATTGAATCTCCAAGCAACCCCCGTTTCTAAACAAAGTTCAATAGAAGATTTACCAACCTCTCAAGTCTCCAAAGGAGATCCAATTCATCAATCATCAATATTCAAAAAGTCTACCTAAAAGAGAACCCAAACTAGCTATTTATAGTTTTAGGCCATTATTACATAAGAGGCCCAAAAGTGGCCCAAAATGGGGATAAGGGCGAGCTGGGTCATGCTCGCCTAAGGAACTCGGCGAGTTGCCGATCCAGTTGGTGAATTGGCTCTTCTCTATAGCTCCCTGGATCTTTAGGCAAGCTTGGAGCCCTTGCCTAAGCCATTAGGCGAGTCGCCGAAGTGACCTCCAGCTCGCCGAATGTGGCAGCTTCTCTGTAGCTCCCTGGAACTTTAGGTGACCTTGGAGCCCTCGCCTAAGTGACCTCCAACCCGCCGAATGTGACAGCTTCTTCACTTGCTTCGTTATACCTCACACACTCCAAGCTATCATCCAAACATGGTATTGCTCAATTAGGAGCTCCTTCTAAGCGCGTATGTTACTATTCAAGGCACAAAACCCCCTCTTTATCATCAATTCAAGCTCCATCTTTGTGAACAATCCTTCCATACTTTGAAGTTTCCAAACTTGGCTTTGAGTGAATGGTTTGAGGCAATCAGGATTGCATCATTCTTCCCTTCTTGAAATGGATTCTTCCTCGAATGCAAACCTTGCAAAACCATAGGGAAAGAAAATAAACAGTTTATGAGGAATCGAAGAACTGACTGAATTCTAGGGGCCTATGGGTGAAAGGAACCCACTGGTGAAATCCCACATACCTGGTGACGAAATCTACGGAGAAATCCTTTGAATTTAGGTACTGAACTTGAAGAAGACCTCTGCTTGTTCTTGGGAAAACTATCGCCTCTTTTCTCTTCTTTTCGTTAGAGTTAGGTGATTTTAGGAGAATGGGGGTTTTAGGTAGTTTTTGACTAGTTTGCTAAGCTTAGACCGAGTAAAACGACGTAGTTTAAGTACCAAACGCATCGGGGAAAAGACCAATATGACCCTTACTTAAATGTTGCCGAAGTGGCTTCAAGACAAGCTTCACGGGCCGTCATGATGACCAAGGCCCATCTAGCAGCTCGTGAAGATGCCCTGCTCGACAGGGCTTCACTAAAATGGGCATACCTTTTTACTCCAAGCTTTGAATTAAGCAAACTTGGTGGCGTTGGAAAGAGGACTCATAGATCTTTAATTTGATAGGTCATGGGCCACTTTATTCATTTTGTGCTGAAAGATGTGGCCGTTTGAAGTTGACCCTAAACTCTAAGTCTGACAAGTCTCCTTCACAAACAACTTTACGGTCCGTGTGGAGCTCCACAGACCGTATAGACGTCCGTGGTGCTTAACCAGTGACTTTGGGGTGAAACCTCACTTAAAAGCTGACGAATTGACTTCAAGACAGGCTTCACGGGCAGTCATGAGCACCACGGCCCGTCAAGTGGGTCGTGAAAATGCTCTGCGTGATAGGGCTTCACTAAAACGAGCATAACTTTTTAATCCAGGCTCAGAATTAGGCAAACTTGGTGGTGTTGGATAGAGGACTCAAAAACCTTTAATTTGATAGGTTGTGGGCCACCTAAATCATTTTTTGCTGAAAGATATGATCGTTTGGAGTTGACCCAAACCTCAAAGTCTATCAAGCCTCTTTCACGAGTAACTTCACGGCTCGTGTGAAGCTCCACAGACCGTCTAGTGGTCCGTGGTACTTCACAGTAGCCATGGTGGTTCTTTGTCCCCCTCACGAGCCACTTCACGACCCGTGTGGAGCTCCATGGACCGTTTAGTGGTCCATGGTCTTTCACCTTTTGCTGGGTGCACAACCATGAGCAGGGTGACGGGTCGTGGTCCTCTTCACGGCCCGTGGACCCCCTCCGTGGTTTGCCCATCTCTATTGTTCAATCCTAGTTTTGATTTTTGAGGTGTTACAATTTTTCTTGGCACTCAACGATGAATTCAGAAAGTATCTTCCTGATATACTTCCCTGTTGTATTCAAGTTCTTACTGATTCAGAGAGGTTTAATGACTACACATGTTATTCCTATTCTCCACACCCTTGAAGTTTTTGGTGGTTAGTCTTCCTTGGTTGTTTCTGGTACATGCTTTTGTTAGTATCACTTTGATGTTGATGGTAATGGTCTCAACTTAATGTGCAGGGACATTAGATGAGCATATGCAGATTCTTTTTCCTGCACTTATTCGGTTGTTTAAAGTGGACGCTTCAGTAGAAGTAAGACGTGGTGCAATCAAAACTCTTACAAGAGTTATACCTTGTGTGCAGGTTGGTGTAAAAGGGACTAAGGAAATGCTTCTAAGTTTCATTGTTTCCATTTGAACGAAATTTTTCGACATCAGGAGGTGGGTCCACCCCCATGGCAGCCTTAAATCTTACTTGTGCTCTTCCTTGAGAGCTTTTTCTTAGAGAGATGTTTTAGAGTGAAGAAAAAATTGAGAAATGAGGAAGTGATCAGCCCTAAGGTTTCAGGTTTAAGGTTTAGGGATTAGGGTTAAGGGTTAGACTCGAAGGTTTTGGTTTTATTCCCTAAGGTTTAGAGTTTAGGGTTTAAGCCATAATGTTTATGGTTTAGTATTTAGGAGCCGTTTTGTTATGGGATAAGCCCAAATCTAATACATGAATAACTTTGGTTATTCATGTATTAGTTTTATACCATGTTTGGTTTGTAAATAAAATAAAAGTTATTCATGTATTAATTTTATACAATGTTTGGTTGGTAGGTTTCAAATATTGTATAAAAGTTATTCATGCATTAATTATATACAATGTTTAGTTGTGTTTTAGTGATTCCACATAATTAATATTTACATAACTTATGAGGAAATCTATGTATAATTTTATGCATGGTAGAAGATGGAATAAGTTAAGTGGGTATTAGTTATACATGGACTAAAATTATAAAATTACATATTCAGCCCTTCTTTTTTTTCCATAAGGGTAGCTTAGTTTAGGAACAAATTATGTAGGGACGCAGTAATGTATGAATTAGCACTAGTTATCAGTAGTTTAATTATAGATATAATATATACAAAATAATAAGCAATTATAATATATAGTTTAAAATATTTATATCTTTAAATAATAAAAAGTATTCTTGCTAGAATTCACAAAGTAGCATTTTAGGAAGCAGCAATCACTGCTTCAGTTGTTTTCTCCTTTCTCTTTGACAACACGCTTTCAATTCTCCACATTATCGATAATTTCTCCGACTTTTATAAGATACCGGATTCTTTAATTCACTTCTAATTTTTCCTGTGTATTTAACGTGATTCAAGATTAGAAAAAAAATATATATTTAATCAATATCATAATTACTTGATTTTTGTTTTGGCCATGTATATAATTAATTTATAACAAATGAAACTTTCAATAAGAAATAATTCATGTATTATTATTCCTACATAACTAATACCTACATAACTAATATTTGCATAACTTATTCTTGCATAACTAATACCTGCATAACTTATTCCTACATAGCTAATACCTGCATAACTTATTCCTACATAACTAATACCTGCATAACTCTAACCAGTAACCACACGGCCCCTTGGGGTTTAGGATTAAAGTTTAGGGTTTAGGGTTTATGCCATAGGGTTTAGGGTTTAGGATTTAGGTCTTAATATTTAGGGTCTAGAGTATAGGGTTTATGGTTTAGGATATAGGGTTTAGGCCCTCTTTGTTTAGGGTTTAGGGTTTAGGATTGTATTTATATCTAGTTAAGTTCTGGTTTTCTTATGAATCTGAAGAACTTACATTTGGAAAAATTGATCAAGTTGGACAACCTTTGTGACTGGTGAAGTAACGGTAAATTTCACTAGTGAAGTGTCAGTATAAAGGCTATTGCATTGTTGGTTTATAATACGAAACCCGTTCAGACTTATAGACATGCTTTTCTTTTTACTGTCCTAAAGAGAATATCTTTTTAAAAAAAAATCAAGTACGTATTTTCATTCATAAACATGACCAAAAATTGGTTGTATACAAGGGGTATACCAAAAGGTAAAGAATCTACAAAAATAAATGATTCTCTACAAACTCCACCTAATATTCTATACAATTGGGAACTCTGTGGGTGCACCAAAAGAAAATAAGGGATTAGTGGCTACTCCTCAATTGAGAAAAGGCGTCTTCTCCTCCTTCTCCCGCTCTTCCAATCAACTCTTCCACCGTTTTTGGCATCGCCCAAGAAGTGTCAAACCACCTAAACATGCCCCACCATAACCTCATGGTAAGACCACAATGAAGAAGAAGATGACCCACGTCCTCGCCCGCCTCCTTGCACATATAATTCTAACCCAGTCAAACACTGCTAGATAAATTGGAACAGTGGGAGTAGTATTTTAGCACCATACTGAGATGTTTCATCTGTGCATTAAGTATTGAAAAAATAAACTTGATTCATCTCAAGTATATGAATTTTACTTAGTTCATGTATTAGGAAATTAATGAGGATGCATGTATGAATTTTGTACATGAACTAGTAAAGATAAAAAAATCTAGGATTAAATTACTAAACATGTATTAGACTAGATACATGCTAGAAAAGTTCCATAAATACCTAGGTATTGTAGCTATTTTTATGTAAGCAAGTAGAGTGAAGTAAAAAATTATTTCATCACTGTCTTCAAAAGAGAATGGGAGAGATTGAGAATTCTCCTCCTCTCCGAAATTTCTACAATAAGAACTCATGGTTTCCCCAACTTATGATAGACTTGTGTGGTAGCAAGTATTTTGCTTATAATCTTTTGAAGTTTTCGTGTGTTCTACTGGTGTGAGACTAAACATTGTGGCATTATACTATAGATTTTTGGATATGATGATGAAATTTTAGAATCTCCTTTCAACCAGTATGACTTAAGTGTATCTGCACCGACTCTATCGATGTTTGTCAGGAGTAAGTTATTCATTGATTTCAAATAAAATGTCATACTTGCTATCAAATCTAAGTACTTTCTTTGTGAATGTACAACCACACATGTTTGAAGGAATTAGTAACAAATCTTCTCCTGAAAAGGAAAGGAAAAAGAAAATGGAGGGGCAGGGAAGTACCTCAGCCGAAATGTGGTTCACCTTCTTATAACTTTTGATCATTTGATGTAGCGGAAAATCTTGGAGCATACTTGCAATCCATGTATCTTGGATCTCTGGGAAAGAGACTTATAGATTCTATCATATCAAGAATGTTAGTCAGGTATGAGTTCTTCAAGGTTCTATTTGTTAGTGTTGTTGTTATTAACAGATGAATACTCGGTTGCTTCACTTCTTTATCATCTCTCATGTCCATTGATCGAGTGTCCTCAATGCTTAATATTCTGATTTGTTGAGGGTTTATCCTAGCTTCGACACAGTCAAAAGAACTTCGTTCTTTTTTACTCTTCTTAAAGCTTTACTGCATTCGTATCTATGTGGCTCATTACCAAGAAGAACTAACTCGAACTTGTTTCAAAACTAGTAACACCAATAATTCTGAAAGTATGTTAAAAAATTCTTGGTGTTTTATTTAATACTTTAGGGTCCTTTAGAGTTATGTTCTCTCATTAATGCAAACCTCACAAGTAACTGTAATTTGCAAATACTTTTTGTTTCGTTAACTGGAATACTCTCCAATAACATGCATCGGATGTTAGTTTACTTATCCATGGTTTTATAGAAATTGTGATGCATTCAGCTACTAAGTTCATATCTGGTCATAGTGATCTCATAGCTGGTGTACTTGTTGTTAGAGGAGAAAGGGTTTTCCTCTATTTCGCATACGTTTCATAATTTGATTTATTGTTATCTTATGGTTGTGTATTCTTAGTTTTCTTGGGTCTTTTTTGGTGGCCTAAACCAATAATCACATTAGGAGTTCGACTATAATGAACATAAGTTTGTAAGTAGACCCAGTATCAGTTTCTCTAACAATGAATCGCTTACCCAACTTATAGTGAAACTCTAGAACTGTTCAACAATAGGTAGCAAATGCTGATATCAGGCTTCCTTTTCCTCTTCCAGTTCCTTAAAAATAAGACTTCTATTTTCTTTGGACTAGATTAAAAGGATTTAAAGGACGATAATCTCGCAACTCCCATAATTCTTTACTTTAAATAAACGCCTTCACTGAGGCTCGAGGATGAGCCTTCACACAATCTAAGTATACTTACTCAGGGTTGTATGCAAGTAAAAAATGGATCCCTTCCATATGGCTTCAGGTGTGTACAAGAAGTCCTCTCTATCTAGCACCCTATAGACCCTGCAATACACAAATTTGTGCAATACTTTGTGACACTGAAATTCTTTTTCTGAATGCTGTGGTTGCCCATATAATGGACCATTAAGTTTATGAATTCTTTTTGTTGTTGTTGATACTTGATAAAGTTAAGTAAAGTTTAAGAAATCGGTTCATTGACAAGTCTTAGTAAGTTATGTATAACGTAGCGAACGTAAATGATGTGTGATGCCTTGTATCTCTTCGAACATCTCAAGTATCCTTATGATAATTTGCTTATAAATTTTCCTACTTAACCAGCTTGGCGAAGGAGGTGTACTTCCTACAAAATGTTGAAGGTGCAGGGTTAGCGCCATTCGATTGTTGGCTTTGTTTGAGAGGAATCAAAACAATGGCTCTTTGCGTTGAAAAACAACAAGTTTAATTTTTTTTGTTTTTTTTGTGGTGAAATTAGTTGTCCCACCACTCGTTCTAGAAACATATATGCCTTCCTGCGCCTTTGTTAATCTATTATTCTTGACCCTAAAGATTTTCATGATTATGGAATGCATACTGCTGCATCTTCATCTTTATATTGTGCAGAGAAGTTAGGGTGGTTTGTAAAACTCTCGCACATCACAGTGTTCTAACTAAATGATTTAAATATCTTGCAGGAGAATGCACAAAAAGTTACAAAATATTTATCTTCCCATCCACGAGTGAAGAAGGTCCATTATGCAGGTCTAATTGACCATCCGGGGAGGTCTTTGCACTTCTCTCAGGTATTCAAACAAGTAATTTTTTGTGGAATTTGAAGGCACTATGGTTGTTTGTATCCAGCTCTCCTGTGAAACTTACTGTTTAAATGTTGATCAATTTGCAGGCTATGGGTGCAGGATCGATGCTGAGTTTTCTGACAGGTTCTTTGGCACTCTTTAAGCATGTTGCTGAGGCTACCAAGTACTTCAGCATTATAGTCAGTTTTGGTTAGTTTCATCTCATGCTCAATTACTATTTTCTAAGATTTTTTTCCCTATCAAACTACTTCCTAATGACATTTACCTTCTCAATCTTTTCCCCGTTGATTATAGTAAACGTGCAAATATTCTTTTGCTTTGGCAGTCCCTCGTATTCTCTTTTGATATTTGGACTGTGAGGACACAATCTCATTTTCAGTTGGGGTGCCTCCCTTGTACTCATTTTGTTTATTGTTTCTACATACTGTGATTGTGTCCTTGTCGGGCATACTTTTCTTTCTTTGTTATGGATTGGTGTGCCCTTGTCGGGCTTTGATATTGTGGATGTTTCTGTTGATATTGTGTTGGATTGGTCTATTTTAGTTTTTGATTTGTAGTTTGTAGCTTCTTAGTTTTTTTTTTATAATAAGATTTGGATTGACGATGCCCAATGATGGATAGAGAGTGACGACTTTCTTAAGGTTAAATCGTTGATTGCTTGTGTCTGATTGGTGTTGATTATGGTGAAGTCTGAGTAGTCGTTCCCGAATAAATGCATGAGATTGCCTGATGATGGATTGGTTGACGACTTTCTTAAGGGTGAAATCGTCGTCTTTTTGGGAAGGTTTTGACTTGGTTGGTACTAAGAGCATAATCATGCATGTGAATGGTGTTGAGTATACCTTTCCATTTTAAAAAGGTTGAGCATGTTAAGAATGATTTTGTGACAACTCTTACAACTCTTTTTGTGACTTTTGATTCGTTAGCAGTTAAAATGTTCAATGCTACTTGTATTTTGAAATGGAAGTAAGATTTTGAACCATCTTGATTGATTTGCAGGCCATGTGTGGTGAGTTGTTGAATAATGCATTGTGTTCGCTTTTGTTACCTAGATCTTGCCCGGTTGGTCTTGAAATGTTGGTGTTGATTAAGTTTGGTTGGAGAAATGATCTTAGGCTTTCTTTGATGTTTTTGAAGTCCACTTGGCCTAAAAATCTCACCTTTGCATTAAATATATCCTTAGTTGTCCCATTTGAGCCTAATCCTTTTTATTGGCAACCGAATTACAAGCCTTATCATTTTTGAAAAAGTAACCTCTTTTGAACCCTTTCCTCCTTGAACTTGATTGAGGTTGTTAAAGTTGAGGCTAAAAGCCTAAGTTGGGGGTGTTATGAGAAATTCATTGAAGAGATGCTACCACATGAGGGCTTGATATAAAAGAAAAAGAAAAAAAATGTAGAGAGAAATTGAGGGATGGATGGAAAGTCTTAAAGAAAGAAAAAACTTTGAAAAAGAAAGATAGAAAATTAATAAATGAGACTTGAATTCTCTAAAAGTTGAAAATGGTTGCATGTGGGGCATCTTGAGTGGAAATAAGAAAAGAAAAATGAAAAGTAGTGTGGAATGTGCATGGGTTTGAAAAGTGGAGAAAGTCGGAAATGATGAGTTGTTGTGTAGTGTTCAAGGAGGGTGTAGTCACTTATACCAAAATGATATCCTAACCTTCCCTAAGCCTACATTACAAGCTTAACAAAGTCCTTTGAGATTCCTAACCAAATGGAGTTGAGTCAATGTTGATTGAAAATATGGGCAAGCCTATGGTGTGACATTTGTGTGCATGAGATGATTCTTTGTAAGTGTGAGTGTTGCATCATTGCCCCTTGGCTTGTTTATATGTGTGTGGTTTTGGGACACTTCTTTCTTGTGAGGGCATGTAAGTTGAAAAATTGGTGATTTTGAAAATTCCTAATTGAGTCACGTGAGCATGTGAAAGAGTTAATGAGTTGAGTCGTTTCTTGAGTTTGAGTTGTTGACTCTTAAATGATTCTTGGTTTTTGAAAATGTTTTATGAGAATGAGAGGATTTCTTTTGTGAAAAGTTTGCATGTGGACTATTTGTTAGTACCAACCAAAGCCATTACCTTTGTGCTTGATTGAGAAAGGGAAATTGATTTGTGGTGTGATTTGTATTAAGAGTCTCTTGTGTTTTTGATTTTCTTTACTTGAGAATGTTTCTAAGTTGGGGGTGTTGATGTGTGGTGGATTTCCACTCATTTGAGGCTCTTTTCGAAGTTATTTTGGCTCGCTTTAGTTTAGAATTGGTGCTTTTAATGTGTTTTTTTTCCATATTTGCACGAAAATTAAATGGAGAGCTGATTTTAGGAGATATTTGAAGAAACCAAGTGAAATTGAGGTAAAAAGAGGTCAAGAGCTGAAAATGCAATTTCCGACAGGGAAAGTACCCTTCGAACGTGCTTGAATAAACCAAGTAAACTTTATCTGCCTACTTGAATGTCTTCATTTAGGGGAAGAAGTTTGCTAAGCCTGAAATCAAATTATGCATTGAGGAGTTTGAAGAAAAGTTTAATAAATTCGACATTGAGAGGAAGGAACAAGAACTTACTGCCAAAAATGCTCAAAGCCTGAACAGAAAGTGGAGAGCTTGGAGAGCATCACTGTGACTGAAAAAGAAGAAGAGGAAATCGGTGAATCTGAAATCACTAAAGGTAGTTTTCTCCAAGTCTACTGTCTGTTCATTCAGTTATTACTATTTCATGTTTTATTAACAAGGTTCTCATTTTGAAAAAAATTATGGCGGAGGGAACTAGAGGTTCATGCTTGTCTCTTTAATTTATACGGGTCATTTATGCTTTTATTCAGCCAAAGAATTTAAAAACAATGTAGAGGAGGTAGTAGCTATATAAAGACTTTATGTGGTAGTAACTTATATAAATAGTTGATCCTTCACTACAACTTTTCTTTAAAAAAATCCATATAAAATTTTAATGATGGGTTTTTTTCAGAATTGTACATGTAAGAGTAGATCTTGATAAAAAAAAAAGCTCTAAAGTTTTTTTGGCGAGAGAGCTCGAGATATATAAAGAGGCTAGTGGTGAAATGGATTGATAAAACTTTCAAAGTCAATGTGTAAACTGTGTAGACAAAATGAGTGAAGCCAACATGATGTAGGATTGTTGTATCTTTTCCGTTTCATATGATCTATAATGGAAAGGAGGGGGCTTAGTGACTGATTTGGTTATCTTGAATTTTCGGTTACTTCATTTTCTTAGTCATGTAACAGATTTTGAAGTCACTGATCCATCAATGGAAGTGCAAACAGAATGTTCACCTTTAGAACCAAGATGTGCCGAGTCGGTAGCAAATTCTCATGCTTCCAGTGAGGTGACTGATTCAGCAATTGATGAAAATGAAGTTCAATCCCCTATAAATCGCACCAGAAGTTCCTTACAACACATCCTATATCCTTTGCAACTTGTTTCTCTAACAGGGTGAACAAACACTAACACTTGTACATTTGCAAGTTCCACTAGATCCAGAGCTAACAACAGCAGTAAAAGTGATCAAAATCTTGATACTTCCAATTCCACTACATCCAGAGCTAAGAACATCAGCAAAAGTGATAAACGTTCAGGCGAAGGTCCTATACCACCCTTTTATAATTAAACTTTTCCTTGCATTTTCAATTACATCGGGGCAGTTTACTTTCCTGTCAACTGCATTGTATACTACCTTTTTTTTATGGTCAATGGTCCTCTGAGCCTAATCATGATGTAGATCATTTTCTTGAAAAATGTAATATTCAGTTCATGATTGAGTTCCAGTACATTCTGAGGCAATTCTGTTGATCATATAGGATTCAATTCTCCATATTTTAAGAACTTTTGTTCCACATTTGATTTTGGTCTTTCTACAAAGTTATTTTTGTTTGTGAATCCAACTTGTTTGATATTGAGACATAGTAGTTGTTATTGTTCCGATTCTCTATCCAAGTCCCTTTAAAAGAAATAACAAGCCTAGCAATAGTCTACACATTGTTTTCTATGCCAAGATCATGCTGCTTTGCTAGGTTAAAAGTTGTTACAAGGCCTTTGACTAAGATCAAAGCATTTTGTGCCTAGGTTTTAGCAATAAAATATTTAATTTTGTGCCTTTCCTCTTCATCTTCCCGCTCTCATACACCCACATTTCCCATTTCAAACTCTACCGCCCACCCAGTCCCCACCCCGGATTTCTTCTGTATCGCTTTGTGGTTTGCTCCTCAGTAGCATCTACACTGCGATGTTGAATTATATAGGAGATTGCCAATATGAAGTAATTTTTTTAACTGGTAACTAAAAGTTGTTTTGTTTTGCTTTTCCAGAATTTTAAATCTGTAGTCCTTCTGATGAAAGAGGCATTTTTAAGCATGGTGAGAAGGAAGCTCCGAGATCTTGTGTAAAAGCTCTGAACTTCTGTGCTTCTGAGAGTTGTGGGGAGTTACAAGACTTTGCCCTTAACAAATTGAAGGGGATTGAAGATGAGCTCATTATCAAACTTAAATCTACTATAAAAGAAGTTGCGGTATGTGCCTTAACAAATTGAAGGGGACTTTGTGTTTTTTATGCATTTTGGTCAAATGTGCAATTTTTGTTGTTGCAGGATGATGATGATGAATATTCACTGCTTGTTAACTTGAAAAGGTTGTATGAACTTCAACTGTCAAGGCAAATTTCCATTGAAAGCTTGCATAAAGATCTTGGAGAGACTCTCAAAAACTTCAGAAGCATTGATGGCGAGGTGGGTATAATGTAGGTTGAATAATTATTTTTTGTAGTCTTGCCAATGCACAACTGCTTTGGCTTGTTGTTCAGGTTATTCGATTTCTGCTTCCTAACATGCATCTGCATGTTTGCTGGATCCTACACTCTACCATTAACTCTGGCACAGTCCTGGAACAATCTATATCTTCCTTAATCTCCAAGCGTAGTGCCTTGTTTGAAATACTTGAGTCGTTCCTGACTACTAAATCTCCTGAAGGTCTTCGTGCAAGTCAACTTGCATGTAGGGTAAGCATTATTCCTACCATATATGTCAACTATCTCTTGTTAGTGCCTTCTATTTTCTGTTTCTGTTAATTGAGTTTGTTGTTTATCTTGGTCTAGCTTTGTGTTATTTTTTCAGAACAGTGGTGGCTGTTCAGGAAAACAACCTTTGCATCCACATAGCTAGAAGCTTATGGGTACTCTCCAGATGAATCCATTCTTGCCACTGGTAATGTTAACTTTGTATAATCAGAGCAACAGTTGATTTCAATATGTTTTATTAATGAGGTCTTATTAAACATTTTGACCTAATAAAGCACATCTACATGTATTTTCACAAGACAAAGCAATTTATGAAGCTATTGAGAATGCTTTCATTACAATATAAGGAAGAACCCAGAGTAGACTGTTAAGAATCTCTTGAATCTTACTATCGATTCAAATATTGGAGATCTTGCTTTACTGGAGTTCCTAATTGGAGCCTTAATGTCCAAGGGTGACTTAACGATTAGCACAGTATGTAATCTATAAAATCATTCCAATTGTTTATCTTCTGATTGCTAAATAAGAAATCTAGTGAGGTGTGACTTAAGAAGTTATAAATTTTGTTTTGAAGCATGGTAGAATGGTTGCACTTATATTTTTGAGGAGCTCGTGGTGGAGAGAACATGAAACGAATATCAGATGTTTATTTTGGTACTGGGTGATGTGTGCTGATTTAGTAGCCTTAGAGATTGTTGTTAAGCATGAGCTACATAGAGACGAGTTAAGTGTTACAGTGTCCTCACTGTTTTCGGAGGGGAGTGGAAGTTGAAATTGGAGATAGTATACCTTCTCCTCACAACCCTTTTTGAACCTCTAAGACCTTCAAAAATACAAGAGTTCATTCAAAGAAATACATTCTTTAGGGGAAGAAGTTTCCCAAAATAGCTTTGGTTAGATCTTATCTTAGGAATCTAAAGTATTTTCAGTTTTTGAATTGGAAGGCTTCTCCGGCAGAGCTCTAGTCGTTGTGGTGGAAGTTGCCTCGTTGTTAAGCTTTGTTGTCCCGGAGCGCTGCTCCACAAAAGGTAAAATCTTTCCTATTCACCAATTTTGTTTGGTGAATTATTTTGGTACATTCTTATTTCTAGATGTTGATGTGGTTTTCCAAGACACATGATTTAGTCTTCTATAATTTTCCCTTAATGAATATGTTTTGTTTGCATACTGTCACAACATGTTGATTTTGCATATTTTGTTTATGTCTCTACCTCTAGCTCCTTTTCCTTGATTATATGGAAATGTTAAGATTCCATTCACTTCTTTTCTTAGGTTTCATGTAGGTTGAGTATATTTTCTTCTTTGGGTGTGCTGATGATGTGCTAAAATGTCTGATTTTAACTTAAATTGTTCTGTTAATAATGAAGGTTTAAGTTTTGAACAGGAGCTTCAGAGCATAATTTAGACTCCTTTGATTTGTGCATTTCTAACATCTATGGTCACATTGATTTAGTATTGAAACTTATCAAAATATTGTGCTTATCTTAGTCACTTACGGTTCTCTTATGAGTGGAAACGAGACCTCGACTATGATTAAATGCCCCTCTTTGAAATTTGTTTTGTGATAACACAAATTTATTTTCTAACTCGATGTGAGCTATTTTGTATTGATTCTTTTCTAGCCAATGTTATTCTCTTGGTGCTATGTGAGTTATTTGGTAAAGTTGAGGTTATGAGTATGTTAAATAAAATTAGGCTTTACCCATGATAAGTCTGGGATTAAGTTCAATCAAGCATGTTTTGTTTTCTTTTTGAGTGTTTCAACATAATGTGCTTCTCTTTAATAGCACATAGCAAAGCAGCGCCCAATACACCGGCAACTCCCATCATGTCTCCAAAAGAGCTTCCCTCCCCTTTAGGACCAAGTTCAGGACATAGATGCCTTGAAAGTGAATTAAGTACACTAACATATTCAACGAGTCGCAGAAATGCTGAAATTCTTGTTAGTTTATTTCCGTCTCTTAAAATCATGTGAAGCGCTTGAATAACATTCAATGAATTTGTTGATGACTAGTATGTAAGTATTTTATCATCTTTAAGTATGATCTTTATCTCTTCTGTTGCATTTTTTAACCCATGTTTTCACCCCATGTGTTGCTGCTCTTTATGTTGAGAATAAATAAGATCTTGTTTTGCATCCTCTCCTTTAATGATCATAATAAAATTGCTTACCTTCAAATGTTATATCCTTTCACTCATATTATTTCCTCTCCTCTACTTCTTTCACATGTGACATTGGCCGAGTCTATTTTAGACTTCATTCCTGCCCCTCATCGAGTTGTTTCAAGTCATCCTCATCTTTGCGGTGAAAGGAAAGAATGAAAGAGGTTAAATGGAAGCAAATATATCGGAAACAAAGCTGAGATACGAGCATGTATACACTTATATACAGCATGTGTATACAAAAACGGGAATTGAGCTGAAAGCTCAAAAACAACAGCAAGTTGGGCCTAAAAAGGGACCCAAATTTATCTTCCTCCTCCTTTACTCTCTCAATTATTTGATTGTAAATATTTATTGTTTGCTTTTGATTAATTCTAACTTTTAACTAAATTAAAATCCCAAAAGAACAACTAATTTTGTTTATATTGGTTTCCTTCAATATCTTTTCACTAAATAAATTATTTGGTTAAATATTTACTCAAGTTTAAAATTATTCAAGTTATTTTTTTTTCAAATAATTCAAAAAGAGCTTCTTTTACTTAGGCATTTTGTTTTTTGACAAATGCTTATTCTTTCCAATTTACGCCAAGTATTTTAAGTTAATTATTTCTTAAGTAAATTTTTCAATATCGTTATTTCTCTTTAATTATTTTTTCAAAAAGCTAGTCAAATATTTTAGTCAAATCGTCGGATAACCGCATGTTAAAGTTTTCGCAATATGTGGGCTTTTCAGAGTGTTTTATTGCTAAGAAGAGTCATGATTTTTTTCAATCTACTTGTCTAGCGGCTACTTTAAGGGGTCGTTTGGTGTGAAGGATAAATACAAATAGTCTTGGGATAAATATTTAGTGGCACTTAATTTAGTATTTGGTAGGGAAGTTTGGGATAACTTATCCTGGGATTAATAAATAGTACCAGGATAAGTTATCCCTCCAAAAGGGTGGTATAATAATCCCATCACCATTTGTGATGGGATAAATTTATTAAACGACAAAATTACCCTTCAAATCCTTTAATTGATAAGCTTTCACTAGCGCCGCTTATGGTCTTCTAGGTTTCTTCTCTTCTTCATTGCAGTAAGAATCACTCTTCCAAATGGGTACACTCAACTTTTCATTTTCGAGTGAAGCTATAGATGGGTGATTGAAGAACTTCTTTATCAATAGCCTTCAAGTTTCAAGTTTCTAACAAGGTTAATTTTTTTTTCAGAATCAGTTTCTCTTTTCTTTCTTTGTCATCATTTATAATTCTCTGACCTGTTGCATAATAATTTGGATACACTCATCTTTTCTACTTAATGGAAGAAATCAAAATTCTTTTCTGGAATGTTATGTTTTAGGGTTTTTGTAAATTTTGAAAAAAGTTTGTTCTTTTTATGTGCTTGAAATATTTGTAAATAATTTCAAGTTGTCCTCATTATAAAGTTGCCCTAGTTGATTCTTTTTAATTGATTCTTTTTTTTGTGTATTAACTCTTATTATTTTTTTAATGAAAAAAGTAGGTTTTCTTATGGATCATCAACTACAGTCCGATATTGAATGTTTTTATCATCCTTGAGGAGATATTGTGCCAACAATTTCTTGTTATGTTTATTTTTCTTTTCATGGTTATTCATGTTATTTCTATAAAAAGAAATAGGCATGTGATTAGGTACCTTATGAGTAGCCGAGTTCCTAAAATTATATCTCATTTAAATTGTATTGTACAAGATAGTGACACAACATGAATAGGAATTCTTTTCACACATTAGTTCTCTTAACTAAGGAAGTTGGAGGTCTGACTGATAGAAAATATATGTCAAGTAGTGAAAAGTTAGAAATGTTTTTAAGTATTTTGGCTCATCATGAGAAGAATAGATCCATTAAAGTTGATTATATTAGATCGGGTTGGAGCGTAAGTCAAGCATTCAATGAATGCTTGAAAGCTATTCTAAAACTAGCTCCATTGTTACTTGTTAACCTCAAATCGGTGCTTGAAGATGAGCTTGACGATCAATGGAGATGGATTAAGGTATATGCACTTTCAATTGGGTATCTATTAATTTATGTAAAAGTAAAATAAATATAATTTTATGAAGAAATTTTTTGTTGTTTGAGATAATGTTATATTTTTTTTTATAGGGATGTCTAGGTGCATTGGATGGTACTTACATTCAAATTAGAGTTCCATCTAAGGACAAACCAAGATATAGGATAAGAAAGGGAGAAATAGCAACTAATGTACTAGGAGTTTGTGATAAAAAAATTAATTTTACTTATGTATTACCTGGTTGGGAAGGATCAGGGGCTGATGGTCGTGTATTACGAAATGCTATAGCTCGAACGAATGGTTTGAAAATTCTCGAGAGTAATGCTATACATATGCTCACATTAAAATTATATCACAAAAATAATGCTATATAAAAGCAACTAATTTCTTATTTATATTATAAGTAATTATTATTTGTGCGACGGAGGATATACAAATGGAAATGGTTTTCTTTCACCTTACCGAGGATATAGATATTGGTTAAGGGATTGGCAAGGTGAAAATCCACCACCCCAATGTCGAGAAGAGCTTTTCAATATGAAGCATGCTAGAGCTCGTAATGTTATTGAAAGGACATTTGGTCTCTTGAAAGGACGTTGGGGAATTCTTAGAAGCCCTTCTTGGTGAGAGATACATAACAGAATCATTAGTGCTTGTTGTTTGATACGCACCTTTATTCGTAGAGAGATGGAAGTGGATCCCTTAGACATCGATGTGGAAGAACAAGTAGAATATCAACAAGATAACATTGATGTTGTTGAATCATCTGAGGAGGGGACCACATGGAGGGATGAGTTGGCTCAATCAACGTGGAATGTTAACTTAAACAATTGATCTTTCCATTATTTTGTGCCTGTTATATGTTTTATGGTGCATTTGAATTATTATTCCCTTTAGTTTTTGATATTCTTGTAGGATGCATCAACTTTTAGCTTTTTATGATATAAGAAACAATTACTTACATTAATTTGTAATGTGTTTAATTTATTTCTTTTTTGTGATGTGTTGGTATGTTTTTAATTTATTGTTTTTGTCCATTAAAGTGTGTGAATTATTTTTAATGATGCTAAGAAATGATTTGGAGATACTTTCGCTTTTTATAATGGTAACTAATACTAACAATGACTGTTTCACAAGATTATTCAGACAAATGGAAATCCAGAAATCTTCAATGCAACCACCAAAAAGATCAAGACGAAGACGATCAACACCGTCAACTCGAAGGACATGGACTCTTACAGAAGAAAGTACTCTTATAAATGGTTTGAAAGAGTGATGCGTTAATGGTTGGAGAGCTGATAATTAAACCTTTAGGCCAGGATATTTGATGGGCTTGGAGAACTATTTACGTGAACGTCATCCTGACAGTGGCTTGAAAGGTGAACCACATGTTAATTCTAAATTAAAAGCTTGGAAGAGAAGTTATGCAAGCTTAAGTTTACTAAAGGGTAGAAGTGGTTTGGGATTTCAATATAGTGATGGAACTATACTTATTGATGATCCAAAAGAATGGGATAAATTTTTAAAGGTAATTAATATTTTGCTATTAGAATAGTATTACTTCATATAGATATTTCTTAGTCTTCATAATTTATAATTAATACATATAACATTGTCGTCTTTCTTTTATTGTTAGATGATCCTGGTGCAAGCAACATGAATACTAAAAAATGGTCACTGTTTGCGGATTGGGAGGAAATTTTTGGAAAAGATAAAGCAACTGGAGAACATGCAGAAGGGCCACTGGATGCTGTTGAGGATATCTTAAAGAGTCAAACATCAGGACTTTCTGCTGATATGAGTTTAGGATTTTTTATCAATGTTGATGACGATGAATATGAAGATGAAGCTAGTCATGGACCTAATGCACCTACTGAAGAAGCTGAAAATACTGATACAGGACATAATTTTACTCAAACAACTAAAAATGAATATGCTTGAGGATCTCCTCATGAACATACTGGACCATTTGATAAGCAACGCGAATATGCTAAAAAATCTTCTTCTAGTGTCAATGAAAAAGAAAAAGGCAAGAAAAGAAAAAAAATTGTGGAAGATGTTAATGATACATTTCTCAAGAGCATGGCGGAAGTTATGAAAAACTTTACTGAAAGCCAAGATAAAAGAATTAGTTCCTTGATCGACAATATTGGAAATCGTGACCACTTTGATATGCGTGGTCAAATTTATTCCATCATTGAATCTCCTATATTTGATTTGTACACCATAGAGCAACGTATCAAAGATAAAAAGTTATCCGTGGAGATGTCAAAATATGGAAATCTTCTTACGTATGGGTGAGCTTGAGCGCCAGACAATAATGTTCATGGTCGTCAATGATAAACTTTGAAGTATGATAAGCTTGTGTATATAAGTGGTGGCATTAGTGTGATAGTTTTTGCTCAACTAACAGTTTCAAACTTTGATTGGAGTGCCATTTTTTGATCCTCTAGTTATGTTCACACTCTTTTGTGTATGAATAATGTAGGTCATGAGGATGCTAGAATCTTTTGTATATGTAAAATCTATTAAATAGATCAACTCTCATGTAAAAGTTAAGTTTAATGTAAGTTTGTTACTAGTTATCAATTTTTGTGCAGTTGTTTATGTTGCTTCCCTTTAGTTTTGGTCTCATTTTTTCTACTATGGTAGACCATTTTTTGGTCTTGTTTTTTCTGTTGCTTTGATGCAGAGCTTTTGTTTCAGTTTTGACATGTGTTTTGTTGAATATTTACTGAAATTTAACTCTCGCTTTAGCTGTTGTTTTAGTTGTAGTTTTGGTTGATTTGCTGTAGGGATTGCTGCAATTTTGGTCAAGTTTCACGGTTAGTATGAAGATACAAGTTTCTATTAGTCTAGGCCTATTGTTCCTTTGCCAGCTGAGCTAGTTTTTTATGTTGCTTTGATGCAGGGCTTTTGTTTCAGTTTTAACAAATGTTTTGGTGAATAATTTCTGAAATTTTACTCTCGCTTTAGCTATTCTTTTAGTTGTAGTTTTGGTTGGTTTGCTGTAGGGGTTGCTGCAATTTTGGTCAAGTTTCTCGGTTAGTATGAAGATACAAGTTTTTGTTAGCTTATTATTCCTTTGCCAGATGAGCTAGTTTTTTCTGTTGCTTTGATGCAGGGCTTTTGCTTCAGTTTTGACAAATGTTTTGGTGAATATTTACTGAAATTTTACTCCCACTTTAACTGCTGTTTTAGTTGTAGTTTTGGTTGGTTTTCTGTAGGGGTTGCTTCAATTTTGGTCAAGTTTCTGGGTTAGTATGGATATGTAAGTTTTTGTTATTCCAGGTCTATTGTTCCTTCGCCAGATGTGCCAGTATGGATATGTCAGCTGAAAAAGAGGAAGAACGGTTTGGCCTCAATCATTAGTTGTATATTTTTTATGCTGATTTACTGTAATTGGTGAAAAAGTACTCTTTGAGGTTCTGAAGAGGAAATTTCAATGTTGTACGAGTCTGTGAAGAGATTGTGATGCACATACCCATTTGCAGTAGATATGTAACTTATATCCCTTAGCCTAGCTTATTGAACTTATCATGTCTTCCCTCATGACTGAATTTATAAATTTGAGACAAGGTTCTATGTCAGTCCAAGAGTACGGGCTTAAGTTCACCCAGCTCTCCAGGTATGATCCACATATGGTTGTCGATTCTAGGGCACAAATGAGTAGGTTCCTATTTAGAGTATCTGATTTGGTGAAGACAGAGTGCAGAAATGCGATGTTGTTAGAGGATATATTCATATCTCTAGTCTTCTGGCTCATGACTCATGCTTAGCAGGTTGAGGGAGATAAGCTTAGGGAACAGGCTAAGGACAACAAGAAGGCTAGGACAGACAACTATGATTACTCTCAGTAGAAATCGGGTGGTGCAAATCGTTCGCAGTTTTAGCAAAGGTCTTCAGCTCTAGCACCTTCATCAGCAAGTGCTCCATCCCCCAGGTTTCGATAGGATCAGAAAGGTAGGGCATCAGGCTCTAAGTCTCAGGAGAGTGTTTCAGGTAACTGGACCTACCTAACTTGTCCAAAGTGTGGTAAGAACCATCCGGGCGAGTGTTTTGCAGGCAAGAAGGATGTTTTGGTTGTGGTCAGAGTGGTCACAGGTTGAGGGATTTCCCTTCTTCTAAACAGGGACAAGGAGGTAACAATAGTAGGGCTCAGTCTACAGCTCCAGCACCACCAGCAGGTCTCCCAACTCAGCAAGGTGCTTCATCTCGTAGAGGTGGCGGTCAGTGCCAGAATAGGGGATCAGGAAGATTCTCCTGATGTGGTCACTGGTACGTTACAAGTCTTTCACTTAGATGTTTATGTTTTGTTAGATCTAGGGGATACTCTTTCCTTTGTAACTCCATATATAGCAGTAAACTTCGATGTCAGTCCAAATGACATAACTACACATTCATAATGACCATACCGAGTTCTGAAGGCTGTTTTTGAAATGTCACTATCTCTGACTCTGAGTTGATGATAACCGGATCTGAGGTCTATCTTCGAGAAATGACTGGCACCCTGAAGTTGGTCGAACAAGTCATCAATCTTGGGGATAGGGTACTTATTCTTGATTGTGACTTTGTTCAACTGCCTATAGTCAATGCACATCCTGAGAGAACCATCTTTCTTTTTCACGAACAACACTGGTGCACCCCATGGGGAAATACTGGGTCTGATGAAGCCTTATCTAGAAGGTCTATCAACTACTCTTTCAATTCCTTAAGCTCAGCTGGAGCCATTATGTAAGGAGGAATAGAAATAGGTTGGGTATCTAGATGGAGATCAATTCCGAAGTCAATTTCCCTTTTGGGAGGAATTCCAGGAAGATCTTCTGGAAACACTTCTGGGAACTCATTAACTACTGGAACTGACTCAAGTGTTGGGGTTTCAGAGCTTGAATCCTTAACCCGAACTAGATGATAGAGATTAGAGATCATCTTTCTGGCTTTAAGGTAAGAAATGAATTGACCCATAAGCACTAAGGTACTACCCTTCAATTCTAAGATTGGCTCGTTTGGAAACTGAAAACGAACGATCCTAGTTCTACAATCAACTGAGGCATGACAGGAATGTAACCAATCCATGCCTTGAATGATATCGAAGTCTACCATTTCTAACTCTACAAGATCTGCTGAGGTAACTTTCTGAGATAGCTAGACGGGTATACAAAAATTGCCCGTCTAGCTATTACAGAACCCTTGAATGATATCGAAGTCTACCATTTCTAACTCTACCCTATCATTGCCAGTTACTTGCATCACTCCAAAGATCCTCCTAACCTCATCGATGAAATTTTATGGGTCCTCACCAACTTGCGACCCTAGAAACTCAGGCGGATTCATCCTAACAAAATCTCAAACTCTAGCTGCCACTAATCCACCATTTCTATTAGTAGGAACTAGAACCTGCTGATTGTTCTGATTGGTCACACTCTGAGCCAAAAGCTGAATGGCATTCTGAAACTCTGCATTCAAAACCTCTTGATCTAGGACTAGAGGAGTTGTGTTAAGCTCTACGAGGAGGCATGATCTGAAACGCATAACGTCGAGTTAGAAACGAGGAATTAGATCATACCTTGCGCACGATAAGAGTAACAAGAAAGTGGAGTTTTCTTAAAACACTTTGTAGCCTCCCTCTCATTAGATGTGGTGCACTTCACACCCATGAAAAGGACTCTATTTAGTGCGGCTTTTCAGACATCCTAGGACTCTTAAACCTAGTGCTCTGATACCAAGTTTGTCACACCCCGAAGCTACCCCAGGAGGCGGACACGGGACCTAGGATCACGAGTGACCCCAAGCTAACCCTGCTGGCATATCATAAGCATACTTAAAGATAAACTGAAACAAGAAATACTGTGTGGAAGCTTAAAACATCATGTAAACTGAAAGGATGGGGAATACCCATTACTATCTGAATAAATAGTCTGTAAGTTTAATGACAACTGAAATATCAAACTCCAAAGCTAAAACTGAATCTAACTATGTCTGAAATAAAGCCTCTAACTAACTAGAAATGCTGGGACATGCCCCAGCTAGATCTAGCAAAAACTAAAACTAAAGACTGAAAATAGAAAGATAACATGTCACTCATCTTCAAAGAATGAGGACTCACCACTAATGATGCTGAACTGAAGATCGGGAACCGATCTATGCGTGATCTGAAAGCTGAGGACCTGAACCTACATCACGAGAAGATGTAGCGTAGAGTATGCGTAAAGGTATTGAGCATGCAGGATAGAATAAAGCTGAACAATATACATAATTGAACAAAGCATATAATTGAGCAATGATATGAGATGAGCATGATACTATACTGAAATTACTGAACATGAACTAACTGAATGCGATGACCAAGTTTATAACATGCTGAAACTGAATATTGAACTGTAACTGATAACCTGGTCTGATGTATACACCCCATCGAGAGGATCTAATATACCCTGCTAGAGGTATTGAGGCATGACTGGCGTGATCACTAAACTGATGCCCACAAAGGGGACTTATAACCTACGGGGGCACGTAGTTCTGGGACTTGAGGGTGACTGACCCTAGTCCAACTCGGTATAAAGCCTACTCCCAACTGAATATATGTGAAATTCATAACATACTGAAGTAAACTGGATAGCTCAATAATCTGACATGCAAATCTGAAAATGCAACATGTATATTTGATAATGAAACATTTGAAAACTGAGGCATGTATATCTGCTTAACTGTCCTAGTTAATGTAATTCATGAACTAAAAGAACTACATAACTAGGGTTCTGAGTTTATGCATGAATCTGGGCAAAAACGATGCTACTACATGATAATCTGATTAGGAACATTAAAATAACTAATTTATAATAATCTGCTGAAATTCTAGAAACCCTAGGTCTAGATAATATGGAGGGAATCAAGAATAATTCTAGGGACCTAATGGGTGAAAGGAACCCACTAGTGAAATCCCACATACCTGGTGACGAATTCCACGGAGAAATATTTCAATTTCGGGGTTGAAACTGATAAAAACCTGATGCGTTCTTGGACTAGGGCTTGGTCGACTCTTTCTCCTTCTATTCATTCAACTTGATGAATTTTTGGAGAATGAGTTGACTAGGGTAGGTTCTAATTAAGTTACTAGGCTAAAACTGACCAAAACTACGTAGTTTGGGGTTAAACGACGTAGTTTAGGGGTCCAACACATAAGGAAAAGACCAAACGACCCCTGACTTAAAAGTTGTCGGGCCAACCGACGGACCGTGGATGGACCGACGGTCTGTTCTGGTCGGCCGTCGATCGTTACTGGAAGTTGAAGACCAGGGTCTGACCTACGACCTTGGACCACAGACCGTGGTCTGACCTACGGTCTGTAGGTCGACCCTTAGCCAAATTTCCTGGACTTTCTGGGGAGGGCTACAGGTGGCCAACCACGGATCACCACCTACGGTCCATGGGTCACCCTACGGTCCGTGGGTGGTGCCCGTCGGTGGCACCTGCAACTTCTAATTTCTACAATCTGGTCTATCTAGGATACAGGGTGTTACAATTACAGAAGGTTCATGGAAGGATTTTCATCCATAGCTTCTCTATTGACTAAGTTGACTCAGAAAAAGGTTAAGTTTAAGTGGTCATATGAGTGTGAGAAGAGCTTCTAAGAACTGAAAATTAGGTTGACTACAACTCCTATTTTGACTCTACCAGAGGGTTCAGACGGTTATGTGATCTATTGTGATGCATCTAGAGTCGGCCTAGGTTGTATGTTGATGCAGCGAGGTAAGGTTATAGCTTATGCTTCTAGACAACTTAAGGTTCATGAGAAGAACTATCCGACTCATGACCTCGAGCTTGTAGCCATAGTATTTGCCCTAAAGATTTGGAGACATTACTTGTATGATGCTCACGTAGATGTGTTCACAGACCATAAAAGCCTTCAGTATGTGTTCACCCAGAAATAGTTGAATCTTCACCAAAGGAGGTGGCTTGAATTTCTCAGGACTATGACATGAATGTGCTTTACCATCCTGGAAAGGCTAATGTAGTAGCTGATGCTCTAAGCAGATTATCTATGGGTAGTGTAGCACATGTTGAGGAAGAAAGGAAGGAATTAGCAAAATATGTTCACCGGCTTGCTCGCTTAGGAGTTTGCCTTATGAACATATCAGATGATGGTATGACAGTTCAGAATGGGTCAGAATCTTCATTGGTAGCGGAGGTTAAGGAAAAACAAGACAGTGATCCTATATTGCTTCAATTGAAGGGTGCAGTTCATCAGTAGAAAGTTGAGGTTTTTTCCCAGGGGGAGATGGTGTGCTTCACTACCAGGGTCATTTATGTGTTCCTAAGGTGGGTGAGTTGAGACAGCAGATCCTTACAGAAGCCCATAACTCCAGGTATTCTATTCATCCAAGTGCCACTAAGATGTACTGTGATTTGCGGGAGGTTGGTACTCAGGTAAATCTTAGCACAACATTTCATCCACAGACGGATGGTCAGGCAGAGCGTACCATTCAGACTTTAGAGGACATGTTGAGAGCTTGTGTGGTCAATTTCAAGAGAAGTTGGGATGATCACCTACCTCTCATAGAGTTCGCCTACAACAATAGCTATAATTCCAATATTCAGATGGCCCCTTATAAGGCATTATATGGGCGTAGGTAAAGAGCTCCAGTTGGTTGGTTTGAAGTAGGTGAAGCAGTCTTGATAGGGCCAGATTCGGTTCATGATACTATGGAAAAAGTTCAGCTCATCAGAGATAGACTTAAGACAGCACAGAGTCGTCAGAAGTTCTATGCAGATGTAAGGAGAAGGGACTTAGAATTTGAGATTGATGATTGGGTTTTCCTGAAAGTGTCACCTATGAAGGGGGTGATGAGATTTGGCAAGAAAGGGAAGATCATTCCTAGATATGTAGGCCCTTACAGGATCTTGAAAAGGGTTGGTAAAGTGGCCTATGAGTTAGAGTTGCCAACAGAACTAACAGCAGTCCATCCAGTCTTTCACATTTCCTTGTTGAAGAAGTGTGTGGGTGATCCAGCATCTATAGTACCATTAGAAAGTGTGGTTGTGAAGGATAGTCTCACTTATGAAGAGGTGTCAGTTGAAATTCTTGATCGTCAGGTTCGAAGGTTGAGAAACAAAGAAGTCGCTTCAGTTTAGGTGTTGTGGAGGAGTCAGTCTGTAGAGGGAGTTACTTGGGAAGCAGAAGCAGACATGAAGGCCAAGTATCCTCATCTCTTTCCTTCCGATTCCATTCCATCTTGAGGTAATAGTTCCTCTCCAGTCTTTCAGTTACTCTTGCGTAAATTCAGTCTTAGTATCATGTTCCTTCAGTGTTCCTGCATTTTCAGCGTATTTGCATGTTCTTGGAACTTAGTCTAGTCAAAATTTCAGTTTCTAGTACCTGGTGGTAGGGATTGCAACTCTTTCCCTCCATATTCAGCTAGTTAATCTTCATTCGAGGACGAATGTTCCCAAGGGGGAGATAATGTAACACCCCAGATTCAGAAAGGACAAAATTTCAGATTTCCAGAAGTGCAGGTGCCACCGACGGAGGCCACCTATTGACCGTAGGTTGACCCACGGACCGTAGGTGGAGTCCGTGGTTGGCCACCTGCAACTCCCTCCCCAGAACCCCAAAAAAATCCAGCTAAAGCACGACCCACGGACCGTAGGTCCATCCACGGTCCGTCGGTCAAGCCCATCGTTGGCCCCGATAGCTTTTAAGTCAAGCGTCGTTTGGTCTTTTCCCCTATGTGTTGGACACCTAAACTACGTCGTTTAACCCCTAAACTACGTTGTTTTGGTCAGTTTAAGTCTAGTAACTAGATCAGAACTTACCTTAGTCAATTCTTTCTCCAAAAATCGATCAAACTAGAGCAAAAGGAGAAGAAACAGTCGACCGAAACCCTTCCAAGAACGCAGCAAGGTTTCTCCAATTCCAGCCCCGAAATCAAAAGATTTCTCTGTGAATATCGTCATCAGGTATGTGGGATTTCACTGGTGGATTCCTTTCATCCACTAGGTCCCTAGAATTCAGTCAGAATCTTGATTCCCTAAACATTGCTTAGACCTAGGGTTTCTAGAACTTTAGATAATTGTTATGATTTAGTTGTTGTAACGTTCTCAATCAAATTATCATGTCTTAGTAACACTTTTGCTTAGTTCCTTGCATGAAACTCAGAACCCTAGTTGTGTAGTTCTTTTAGTTCATGAATTACACTAGCTAGGATAGATAAACAAATATAGATGCCTCAGTTTCGAAATGTTTCATTATCAGTACTTTAATATTGCATTTTCAGTTAGCATGTCAGAATATTGAGCTATCCAGTATATTTCAGTTATATTATATTTTGCACATTTCCAGTTGGGAGTAGGCTTAACATCGAGTTGGACTAGGGTCAGTCACCCTCATAGTCCCAGAACTACGTGCCCCCGTAGGTTTATAAGTCCCTTCTATTGGGCATCATCTTTTAGTGATCACGTCAGTCATGCCTCTATACCCCTGGAAAGGTATATTGGGTCCTCTCGATGGGGCTATACATCGGATTCCACGTTTATCTTACATGGTTTTATGTCGGTTAATAGTAGCTTCCATAGTCAGACTCTAGTGTATTTGACCAGGTTACCAATTATATTTCAGTATTCAGTTTCAGCATGTTATGTACTTGGTCATTACATTCAGTTTAGTTCATATTCAGTAAATCTCAGTATCTTTATCATGTTTAGATTATATCATGGTTCAGTATACTTCATTCAGTTATATATATTGTTCAGCTTTATCCTATCATGCATGCACAGTATCTTTCAAGTACTGACGCATACTCGGCGCTACATCTTTTCATGATGTAGGTTTAGGTCCTCAGCATTCAGATCACGTGTAGATTGGTTTCCGATCAGTAATTCAACAGTATTAGTGGTGAGTCCTCATTCTCCGAGGACAACATACATGTTCTTTTACATTCAGTCTTTCATTTTAGTTTCAGTTTTTGCTAAAGTTAGCTGGGGGCATGTCACAACATCTCTAGTCAGTTAGAGGCTTATTTCAGACATAGTATTAGATTCAACTTTAGATTTGAGTTTGATCTTTCAGTTGTTATTGAACTCTTAGTAAATTTCATATATTCAGACTATTATTGGGTATTACCCATAATTCAGTTTAACTTTTGATTTTAGCTTCCGCACATTATCTCTTATCTCAGAAAATGTTGTATGCTTATGATATGCCAGCTCAGGGTTAGCTTGGGGTCACTCGTGATCCTAGGTCCCGTGTTTACGTCAAGGGGGTAGCCTCGGAGCACGACAATTAGTCTTGTTTAAGACTAGACCGAATTTTACCAATTAAATTCAATTTGGTTAACTTCTTAACTTCAATTGGTCATAATTGCAATCCTTTGTAATTGCAATTGTAGTCACTTACTCCCCTTCAAATCACTTTTCAAACCAATATTTTGGGCTCTTTTTTCCCGCCCAAAATACAATTCCAAGCAGCAGTCCACTCAAACACCCAATCCAGTTTCTAAAGCTAACTCAATCGGCCCAATTTACTCTATCAGCAATCAACAATACAACAGAAATAAACCAACGTTCCTACAACAATACGCGTACAGCAATACAACACGTACAACAGACCTGACCCTATACTCTTCTTCTTCCTTCGATCGAAACCCAAATTCTGACCCATCGAGCAGCGCGTATCTCTCCTTCTTTCCCTTATCCTCTCTTACGAATTCATTTCGAGAATCGTCTAGGTGGAGGCTTCTCTTTGTGCTTGCTCATCCTTGTTCAAGATCAGACGGCTCCTTTAAAAAATCCTTGTACTAATTCTTGGTTGTCAAACCTTATCGAATTCAAATTTCGAGATTTGGAATGGAATTGTTATCCGAATTTGGACCTCATTTTTCCTCTTCAATCTTCCCTATTTCTCTCTATATATACTCTCCTTCCTTTAACGTTTTAGGGGATTTTTCGGACACTGATTTATTACCCAAAAGATAGAGCATTTCCATAAAAAGAAATAGCTTGCCCCAGAAATTAGCTACACAAACATACATTAAGAGCTAAAAAAGGCTTAGGATCTTTCCGTTCGAATTCGTCGGAGCTCGTCGGAATTGGGTGAAGCTCCGCTTGTGGTGTAGTCATTGCTCTTCTCTCGTCGTCTCAGTCTTGCTGCCCGAAAAAAGGTAAACGATTCTTCTCTACTTTACTTCTTTATTCTCTTTGTGATGTAGATGCTTAAAATAATTTATTTCCCCATTGTTTCCTAAGATATCTTATTTTATCTATTATGTTAATTGAATATTCATATAAGTTCCACCTCACATATCTAGTTTTTGGTCTAAACATGTGTTTCTCTGATCACTATGTAGCATAAGTGTTGTTAAATCATTGTTTTCCGATGAAGCTTGTTTGAATCTGTGTCATAAGTACAATCTAGCTTAAAGTAATATATTGTGGTCATTACTTTTCTTAAATGATTTGTTATTGCAATTGAAAGCTTATCCTTTGCTTAGTGAAGAATGTTTCATATATGTGATGATGTAGTATAACTTACTTTTCATACTCACAATCAGTTTTGGACTTGTGTGGCGACATAATAGGATGTTTACGTGCCTGGATGAAGTAGTCGCAACTCATGTAATCACTGTAGTTTGGTTGTTTTTTTTTAAATATGGTTAGGACTAGTTACTACTTTAAAAGACATGCATATTGTGGTTTGATAGTATGGCACTGTAGCATTAATTCATGACCCTTTTGTCTGTTTATTTGTTAATTTAATCAGATTAGGGATAAACTGCTAATCTATTTGCTTGTGTTTGTTAAGTATTATGAATTCGTCTTACTCATGAGCCTTTGAAACTTCATTTAATGATTAGTGGTTTTTTTTCTTAATAAAGTTCAACCCTTACATGATTAGATATATCATATTTGCATCTCTTAGTTGTACTCTCCAAAAATCGATACAGTAGATTACTTTTCAATGCAATATTTTCGTGTATCTCATGGATCAAACAAGGTTCTTATGTGATTTTATTTTTATGCATGTAAATCCAATCCAAGTCTAATGGACTCCATTCCTTGCCTATTTTTGAGTTGAATTCCTTTGAGTCAGCCCGTCAATATTCGAGTGAAAAGGGAAACTGAAATACAGGTTTCGAAAGCAAAATACAGGTCTCGAAAAGCCGAAAACAGACTGATATATAACCCGTATACACTCAGTATACATTGATATACGGGTTGAGTGTAGCAAATACAGGGCCAAAAAATTAATACATGTGTTGTAAGCTGAATTATACTGTATACACTCGATATACTGAAAAAAGGACCAAAATACAGCCCATATACACTGGTATACAGTCGGTGTATATGTAGTCTTTTAGGCATGAAAATGGGCCAAGCCCAATTTTTGTTTTGCACAGCAGGTCCAGGAGAAGCTAATGGGCTGGAATCCATCTATTTGCAGCTGACCCATTTTTAGTGTTAGGACAGGTTGGGCCAAAAGCCCAAATTTTGACTTTATTTCCTTTCTTCTTATTATTTGTTTATTTGTATTAACTTTCTAACCTTTATTTTAATTGGATTTAATTTAATTAAATTTCTAAAAGATAGTGATTATGTTTAATTGAAATATTTAAATTTTATATATTTATTTAATAATTTATTTAGATATAAAATTTATTTTCTTAAAAAATCATGTTAAGTCAATTTCCTTTCAAGTAATAATGTGTTATTTTATTAATTCTCAAAGTTATTCAAATTTTAGTCAAGTCGTAGGTCAACCACACGTTAGCGGACACTTCAAATGCTTAAACCCTTCTCGAAGTGTAAAATGAATCCCGAACCCCCTTTGGTTTTTCTTTCAAATGATTTAGTTGTTTAAGTCTTTGGAAAATTACAAGTTTTCTTTATTTCTTAAAAAAAAATTAAGTTGCGACTCTTTTTGAAAATCATTTTTTCTTTAAATTTTGAGTTGAATTGATTTTTCAAAAATAAGTCATATATATTTCTTTTTCAAACGTAAAACATGTACTCCTGAACATTCCTTTGTCAAAGATTCTTTTAATGTGTATTAATATATGAGCAATTACATTTTTTAAAATTAATTTTGTATCTTTTTATAGTCTATTTCATAATATAGTTTGCTTAATCTACAATTCTTGCTTTCAATTGGATTGTCAATATAACATATTCGTTTTTTTAAAGAGTTGATTATGGATGAGGATGATTTAATGATTATGGTTGAGATTTGCAAAATGTGGAATGTGAATACTTTCAAAAACATGACAAACTGATCAATTTGGATATGAATTTTGTTGACAAAAAGACATCTTATTCTATGAGACAGTTTTACTATGAAAATTATGAGTTTTTTTTTAAAATTAATTATTTCAAAGTAATTAATGTCTAATTACTTCTTTTTGTTTCACTTTATAGGTTAGGGTCATCGTGCCTATGTGAGTTATAGAAAAGAAAATACATAAAGCCTAACAAGCGAGCCATGCTTCCTTGAAATTTGCGAGAATTGTCATCATCTATGGTTGATTAAGAAAAAAAAAACTGGAAACAAGAGACCTGATTTTTATGAACACAAATAGAAGTTGTTTTTTTGAAATTTTATAAGTAATTTGAAATGAAAAAGTAAATTTTATTTTTTTTAATCTTAAATTTTTTAAAATTCAGCTTCAAAGTGAATGTAAAAATAAAATTATGGCCAAACATCATTTATTTAGAATTCAACTCTCAAAATTCATGGTTAAAAGGGTAAAAAGGTGATGGACAAGAAAAAAGTCAAGGAAGAAAGAGAGAGAAAAAGAACTAAAAATAAAGAAAAAAAGGAAAATGAAAAAAATAAATATATAGCAAAGACATATCAATTAAAGAGATGTCGTGAAAAAAATCAACTATTATTGTTCGCTTTCACATACTTAAGTGGAGTAAACACATTTTTATCCTATTTGATGACATAAGGTGATATAATGGATCAATCTTTTTTCAAATTTTATTGGGAAAAGCACCTCCTAGACTATGACTAAAATCTTAGAGACGCACTCAAACTTAACTAAGGTCCTATTACCCCCTAACTCGTTTTTTGTGTATTTTTTTGCATCTTTTTGTGCTGAAGTGTCACCTTCAACCACCCAAGTTGGTTGTGTTTGTACACGCTCGCCTGCCACGTGTGTAAATATTATTTTTTATTTCTTAAAAAAATATTATTATTTTCTTTATCTTTTATTTGAATTAAGTTAATAAATATTTTTTTACCTTGTATCAAAACCTTTTGTTTTACCTATTCATTGTTTTGTTCTCTTTTATTTTTCTGTTGATTTTATTTAGTCTTTTTTTTTATTTTGTTCTTCGTTTTGATTTGATTTTAAATTTAATTCCAAATGTCTTGTATTTAAAATAAGTGAAGCGGATCAAATAAAACATAAAAAAGATAAAAATATTAAAATTAAAGGACACTATTAAATATATATATTTTTAAAATAATTAAAAGTGAAAAGATAATAAATTAATTAAAAAAAGTTTAAAGTGAGAAAGAAATTTAAATAAATATTTTACAAAGAAAGAAATAAAAATAGTTAAATATATATAAGTTTTAATATTAATAAATATGTATACTAACTAATTATAATGTTACCAATTAAAAAATGACATGTATCCAATTTATGCATTCATCACTTGCCTTCAAGAGAATGAGCACACTCTCTATGTCATGTCAGCATTTATGGTGTATTAATTCCATTTTAAATTAGTTTAGGGGGTAATATTGATGCAATCCGGATTACATCAAGGCCATTCACTAGAAGCCAAGCTCAAGACCTTCAAAGGATGCAAGGGTTATTTATGAAGATGGAGGTGCTCGAGATGGTATTGATGGCAAGCAAGGACGTTCATACCTTGAAGATCGCATGGGGAGATGCTTTTGGTGATCAGGAACCACTTGGCGCATCGCCCAAGTGCTTAGGCGATGGCCCCAGCTCGCCTAATGTTCCAGAATGTGGCTAGAACTGAAGACCACGCAGGAATACTCGCCGACCAGTCGGCGCATCGCCCAAGACACTAGGTGAGCCCGACTTGGCGAGCCCTTTGTCACTTCCGGTCACTTTTGGGCCCTTTATTCCTACAACTATAAATAGTTAGTTTGGGTTCATTTTAGACTAGATTATTTTTGAATGTTGAAAACTAAAAACTCATGTTTGAGTGTTGAGAGCTTGGTTAAGCTTTTGTTGCATTTTGTTAGAAACGTTGGTTGCTTGGGATATCAATTCCCTTGAGGTCTTCGTAAGAGTTAGGTGCTTATTGTAGGATTAACGGATTGAGGTCATTGGGTTTAATATACCCTTTGGTTGCTTTTTGTTTCCTCTTTTTGTGTCTATCTATCTATCTTTACTTTCCGTATTTGATTTCCGCGTTTTAGTTGTGATTCCCTTATAGGAATTACATTATTTGGTATCAGAGCCGAGTCTAGCTTCGTTCCTACGAATCTAGTCTTGGGGTTTGTTACAAAAAAAAGTGTTCAATTCGTTTTTGAGAAAAATTGCTGAAATGGGTGTTGTAGATGTGAGTCTTGTTTGAGTTTCTAAGGTTGGAATAGTATTCTCCAACTCTATTTGAGTCTAGGGCTGAGATTTGAAGGAGTTTGGTGCCTTGTTGAGGATTCCACCATTGGACTTGAAGAAAATGCAAATGGGTTTTAAAATCTAAAGGTTTTGGTTGGGAATTGAGAGCTAAAAAGTATTGGGGTTGTTCTCCATATCAAGGAGAGCTTGTATCTCAATTTTCGTGAAATTCCGAGACAAAATTTGAAGGTTTAATTTTGGGTTCATCTTGTTCTTGAAGTTCTTGAAGAATATTCAAATCTTCAAGGAAGGGAATATTTGAAAAGGAAGAGTTTGATTCTGAAAAGGAAGAAAGAGAAGGTGTAAAAGTGTTTGTAAAAGAGAGAATTTACCAAAAGTGGTAAGTACTAAAGGACAAGTGCGGGGGGGGGGACCACATGAGCTCAATTTTTGGAATTTGTAGGTGCAGTTTTTGGACCATTAGGCGAGCCTCGACTTAGCTCGCCTAGTGCATCGGTGCCTCGCCCTTTGGGCAGGTAGGTCGCCAAATTGCCTTGCAATTTGTGGGACCTACTGGAAATTTCGGCGAGATCAACCTTGTTCGCCGAGTCCAATCGGCGCATCGCCAAACTTCCACCCATATCGCCAAGTTTCCTTGGCAGATTGTAGAGTTTGGCGAACCCATCTTCAAGTTGGCGAGCTGAACTTCACTTTTGGCGAAGAAAACAGGTCATTTGGCGATCGAAAACTCGAGTTACACCCCAAATCTCAGGTTCTAATTCCTAGTTTCTTTTTTCTTTTGATTCTCAAACTTTCTAAAGATTCCTTAACCGATTTTCAACTTGTAATTACTCTACTTGTTGACTATTGGTTCTTGAATTCACTTCTTTGTTGGTGCCTTTTATTTTCATGCTTTTATTCATTTTACTTCTTAGTTAACTTTTTGATTCAAGTCCGTTTGTTTAATCGAGTCGTCCGTTCTTCTTAAAACAAGAATCCATTCTGACCAAGAGTAGAAATTGGTACCTTGTGATCGACTGAGTATAAACAACTGTCAACATTAGCCGCGCCAGTTGAGAGGCAATCAAAGGTGTGTAAACATGAGTGATTGTGAGTTGTCTTATTGTAGGTACAATGGAAACCAGAGATGAAACTCACGCGCCTACGGGAGGTATTACCTTGGCAACTATAATGGAGGCGTTGAACAATGTGAGGGGTGATATCACAAGGATGGAAGATAGGTTGATCAACGTGGAAGGTCGGGTTAAATCTACCAACTCTACACCACAAGCGACCTTTCGTGCTTCCACAAGTGGGCACGATCACACTAATTCTCCTACTATCACACCCGGAACCCTCCACCAAGCCTTGCACCCAACCTTCAATCAATTGGGTTCAAATAGCTAAAGTTCCAATTGACCGTTCCATTTCCCGCTTAGTCAAGAAGCTCCACCAAATCAAAACCAACCTTACCAAACACCACTTAACCAAAATCTTCCCTACCAAAGACCGCAACCACAACCGAATCCCGTGAATGAGGTGAGGAATGATGAGAACCAAGGAGGATATGAAGGTGAAGGTGAAGAAGCACCATGGAATGAGTCACCAAGGAATCGACCAAGAGGTCAAGTGTTGCAAGGAGGACCGAGAGGTAGATTGGGTCCGATGCCATATGGCAGGAGGCAACATGGGAACCACCCTCAAGGTGGAGAACAATGGGATGCCAATGTCAATCAAGAAGTTGGTCAAGAAGCTAGAGAAGAACATGGTAACCACTATCAAGTAGGGCATCAAAGGGGTTACTACCACAATGACCAAGGTGGCCATGGAGGCCGAGATGGTGGCATCAACTCTATCAAAATGACACTTCCATCATTCAAAGGGGAATGCAATCCCGATGCTTATCTAGAATGGGAGTCGCAATGTGACCGGATCTTCAATGTCAATGACTTGACGGAGGTCAAAAGTAGTTGTTATGCTATCGCTCAATTTGAAGGGTATGCTGTCACATGGTGGGAATACATGAAGAGGTATCACTTAGTCGTTCATCCTCCACCATGGACCGAATTAAAAAGATTGATGAGGGCCAAATATGTGCCGGAGAGATACCGCCAAGGGTTACTTGCCAAATTGTACAACTTGAGGCAAGGAAGTAGAAGCGTTGAAGGTTATCATGATGAGTTCCAAAGCATAGTCATGAAGCTAGAATATCAGGAGATTGAAGAGCATGCCGTTATTCACTTCAAGGTAGGGTTGAAAAAAGAGATTTCTTCGAAGATGACCATTCATAGGTTTGCTACCTTGAATAATGTCTTTGAGGCAGCCCATGAGATAGAGATGGAATTCAAGGAGGAGAAAGTGTCTAGGTACAAGAGTTCATCTTCAAATTCTTGGAGTAAGAACAAAGGGGGAGCTCAAACATCGTCGGGTTGGAACAAAGGTACGGATGTCAAGAAAGCTTATGAGAAGAAGCCCTTCGAAGGAAACACTCCAAAGTAGCCGCCAAGAGAAAAAGGTAGTAATGACCCAACCAAATTGCCTAAAGGTATCCAATGTCACAAATGTAGAGGATGGGGTCATATTATGCGTGAATGTCCCAATCGGTTGAATGTTCTAATTCAAGAAGGGGAAATGTATCTTGGTGTAGAGGA